>DWEI01000322.1:0-23500 GCA_018245875.1 Mysoria ambigua | reverse complement strand
ACATATCCAGACCCCGAACCACTATCAGAATTATAATTTAGATTTTCTCGTAGAAAATTATCTAATTAGAAAATTATGTAGTGTTCGAATCCGGGAATCGAACGCGGTACCCCCCAATCGGGAGTAGCACTTGCAACCAATACGACCAACGAGGTAGTCAATATGCAGTCAATGATAAAATTTATGCTGAACAATTGTATTGATGGTAAAATCAATAAATATAGAGAGAATGCGTGTCCCTGAAGTTTTGCAATTACTGTTACCGATATACAACTGTAATCGGTTTCAGTAAATATTGTGTCTATCTGCAAGTTTCGTGCAAGTGATGGAGCATACAGAGATGGGAATTCGAGGACTAAGTTTGACTATGTTTGTTACTATAGTATAGTAGTATCCGTTCACCAAACAAAGCGCAACACAATCAGTTATCGATTCTGCTTAAGACAAAAAAAGAGTTGCAGACGTTATTTGAGGAAAAAATTCATTGTAAACGGAAATTTTTCACAAAGTTCGAAGTGCACGATCCATTTTATTTTTCAGCCGTCAAAGGGATTCGGGCCGCATAGCGACGCACATTCAGTGTGAAGTTCCATTACATATCGCGGCGGAGCCTAGATCTGCCGCAGCTGGAAGCTGTTTGCTAGATGTTAGTTTCTCTTTGACACAAGTCGTACAGCGGATCGCGTGAGCAGTGGCGACATGGGGTGCGACATAGTAAAAAGTAGCGCGCTTTGCAATGCTTTAACTGTAACATATTGGTAAACGTTACGCACGTGTCTATCAAACGGTTTCATAATTTGTAGGTCGGAGTTGAACGCATCTATCAAGTACATGTATACACGAAGTTTTAATGAGGAAATTTTTGACGTTCTATATTTATGTACTGCAATAAAAGTGAAACTTTTATACCGGTACGCATGTAAGGTCAGTTAGATACTTTAATTCGATCTACGAGGATGTGCCAAATCTGTCGCCATATAACACATTGTCAAGTTAACAAACGTTTTTTTAAATGAAACATTTTCCATTTCTTGTTACATATGTTTTTGAATACCACGATTAGTCAGGAACATAATATTTTTATTTATTTATATGTGTCGATATTGCATGTTAACTAAATATTACCAATTGTACATGTTTTACGTACAAATAAAAACGTATTCAAGCTTGCTATCGAGATTTAAAAATATAAAATTTAAGAGACCAAAAATTAACTTATGAAAAAGTATAGTAAAGGTCGCAAACAGTAGCGTCAAGTCCGGCCAGCTTAAGCAATTATCCAATTAGTATAAAAATACGACCGTTGACGAAGCGCTTGTACTAGCACTAAATAACTTTAGAGCTTAACATATATACAACATACATCTACAGAAACATATATGTGGGTAAGCCCACAAATATTCGAGATATAAAGAAAATAAATTAGTAAAATGTGGAATTGTTTCTGTGATCAAATAGTAAAAATAAATGTAAACGTACCTTAAGGGCGTGTGTAGCTAAGAACGAAGACAAAAATAATAAGTCCTGTCTGTAAGTTTCAATTAGGTAGAAAAATTGTTAAACCTCTCTTTAAGTGATCGTTTTTATTTTAAATTTTAAGCAATAATATTTTTAATATCATTCTCGTTGGGTTATTGAAGTGTGAAGAATGTTATATCTTTTTGAATTCACATCTCGCATCTACATGTATACAAATATATATCTACATATATCTATATATAAAAACTTTAACATTATCAATTTAATTTTAACACACTATAATTTTGAACGTCGTTCTTGAAAAGGGGTGCCTTGATCACTGATTAGTCAATGGTTACTCCTAGCTGAGGTCAAGACCCCGTCTGGTGTCTGGGCTCCCGACCTCTCACCTTCTGTGACCTTTGAACGAGGCCATTTCAGCAGCTCTAACCTGCGTCAGTACTCAGACGGACATTTAGGTATCTACAGCGTCGCAAAACTTTATATTGTACTTTGGTAAATAATTTTAGTTTTCGTTTATGTTGAGGACTAAACACGAAGTTTTTGTCATTTAAAAATAAAATAATTTTGAAGACCCTATTTTATTAAATATGTTTAAAACTTTTCGTACTTAATGAAAACCTGTAGCGCAGTTTATCATAATAATGGAAATATGCAATCGGTCTTCTCTTAAGACCAACTAATTCCAAGTTTAATGTATGGGCTAGGCGCTAGACAACATTCTATCTGTACATTAAGTAAATAGATACAAAGCATGAAAATATGTAGAATATCCACGGTTTTTTAAAAATTGCTTTACTTTTTTCTATAAGATTCTTTAGACAGCGAGTTTGACATGGAACTCGACTTTCAGCTGACTGGACTCATTCGTTTTCATATAATGCAAATGAAATTGTCGAACCTTGAAACGGGACGAGACACCCACGGGGCCTCAGGTGGAATATTTTAGGGACAATCTGAACGTATTTGTTTCAATTTTTATTTCACTGGTAAAGGGCGTTATTATTTCAATTGTATCTCGGTGTTAATATATGCAAGTAGCAAATGCTCATAAAGCAACTGAAAATACACATGAATAGAATATATCATGTGGCAGAAGTAGGTACATGTTTCCGAATCCTATAGAATAAGGTTATAGTTTAATTCCCCTATCATATAATGTAAAACGGTTTTGTTACAAGTTACAGAAAAAAACGCAGCAGCGACCAGTTGTGAATGCATCAGTTTCATTTATCAGTTCATTGACATGAAAAAATCTGGCATTATAGCACCATTTTCCGTATCCTACCGTTTTTATCTGACTGCTAACGACTGGACAACAGATCAAAAATGTTTCATGAATCGAACAGAAAAATATCCATTACGTAACTTATACAACAAAATGAATGTAAAAATGTAATTCTCCACACATGTGTACATATATGATATATGCATTAATATAATGGAGTGTGTCGATATCGATTTTAAAGTGGTATAAATTGGAGAAAATCTTAGTTATCACAGGGTGGTCGTACCCGGGTCAGTAATATCAAACGAGTGCTTGATATTTGAAGAGAGCATGTTTTAGAAAAAAAAAAGTACATTCCTTATATATTTCCTAATGCGATGGCTCACTTTTGTTTATATATTTTTATTTTTTATAAAATATTTTATTCTGATAATTATTTTATTAGGTACATGTATTAATAAACCTCTTCAGTCATTTAATGTGCTTGGTTCCTTTCTGTTACGCTTTTAATAATTCGAATCCGTTATCTAAATCTGTTTCATTTCATGAAAATGGTCATCTCTTTGTTTTATTTGAACCATGCCGTTATAATATTTGTACGAGATTCTAAACACAAGCTAGTATTGTTTTTTAATTGAAGAACTCCAGACATTTGACAGGTGTTTTGGGTTCACACAGTACAATGGCTTTGTAATTTTCTACCTCATAAACTGGCTACATGTGGCAATTATTTTACCTTATCCAGTTTCGCGTCACGCCCGTAAATGTTCCCACTTGAGTGTAATTTACCTATAATACTCATGAATGATGTAAATTATTCACAAAATTACGGAAAAGAGCACTCCATATTTATGAAGAGTGTCGCGCTGCGGGGTTTAATATTGTATGTGAAACACGATGGACAAAGATTATTGCTATTGTTTTAGGCTTGGTATGAAATTTCGGGGAAATCTTAAATAAATTCGATAATGAGTAAGTTTCGCTGTATCTGGTGTACATTATTATAACACCTAAGATACAGTACTCGTATATTCTGTATAGAGGACTATTATTTAATTACAAAATTTATTAATACCATCATTGTAATTCCCGTAATCGCGATATTAAAAGTAAATTAATACTGTAGGTAAAGTTAAGATAGTTTGCGTTGTTTGTAAATACTAATGGAACGTGAGTTAGTTGTACTTATTGTTCATTAAACTTTAATGACACCTATCTCTACTAGAGGGAGTAAGACCTAGCTCTGTTCTGTCGACTCAAAGAGAATGTAAAGATTATAAATCGATCGCAAACAATGTTGTTGGAAAGTAATTGTTGGAAAATTACATAACTTAGTATTTAATATTAGCACTTAGTGTCCAACGTGACTAACGGAAATTTTAAAGCTACTTTTAAGGTCTCCGATGAGTTCAAACGTTTGATATTCGAATAACCTTATTTGGTGGTAGAACCCTCTGTGGTTCGACTCCGGCGGCACCACCACCACAACTATTTCTGCCTTATAACATTAGCGTATAGCGCTGCTGTGTTCTGGTTTGAAGGGTGTGGTAAGGGAGACATACTTTTTCGAGGCAGTCCAGCTTAGTCTTCAGGGGTAGAGGCGCATCTGTGGTCGACTTTTCTGGGGTTGATCCCAGATGTCCATGGGCGGCAGTGGCCACTTACCATCAGGTGGACTGCATGCCCGTCCTCTACTTCCATATTATAAAATAAAACCGGTACATACAGCGCGATTTACTTTCTGAAACAGGTAAAGCGTTATAGCAATATACAATTAGCGATCATCCATTTCAAATGGCGACCAAATCTGACGTCGCTTAAATTTATCGGCAACTAGCAGTTTAAAATTACATCAGAGCTACGGGCGCTCCGATCCTCTAATAGGATTTAATAATTATTATTGAACAATAGTAACTGGGGTCGGAATGTTTAATGGACCTTTAAAATAACTGAAATGTTCATGAATATTCGCCAATAACAATCGATCCTAATGTCTTAATTCAGGTGATCGTTTACGGTATGCCACATTCAGTCAGTATGATGCGAATGTTAATGAAGAATGAAGAATGATACGGAATCTACTCTATTTTTATATATATTTATGTATTTATTTTTTATATATATTTAGTATACGTTCATGATTTCATAACGTCTATTTTGCTTTTTATATTACCAGTATACTTTATGTGCAAAAGAAAAAATTAAAGAGGTCGAAAGCAAAATGTATATTTTTTCGTAAATAATCTTATTCTTATCGTTATTCCTTATAATTTTTATGAGCGGTACTAAAAGGAAAAGTTTTATTATAAACCTTATGTAAATCTTAATATTTATGTGTAAGAGGAAAAGTTAGCGAGGAGTGGGTAGTAAGGTTGCCATTAGTTACAGCATTAACAAGACGCCTTATGCTTGGGTGTCACTTGTCAATCCACGAACACACTAAATTGTAATTTATATCCAGTTTTATTTGTGCCTTAGGTCAACAAACCCGTTTTATTTCAATTATATCACATTTTATTCGAAGAAATAAGTGTAAACCGTTACAGTTGAGTCATTCGTTTATAAATTCGGGCATCAACAATACTATGTTTATAAAACGGTAGAACAGTTAATCGAAAAACTTAACTACGTGAAAGTATAAAAAAAAATGGTACGTTGAATGGATTCTTTTTTAACGCAACAACGCATTGCATATCGTGCAGTCATTGAATTTCATCTCTATATTCTAAAACAAGCGCCCGAAGATCGCTGTTACTGACCCTCAGGTACAAGGAAGTGATCAAAGATGTACGATTTCCTTGTATTTGAATTAAAGCAGTTTGAACCATACATGAAAGTATGAGATGCAATCTATTTGAGTTTGCTACTCGTACATGGGAAGATGTTTTTTTAACAAGTGTCAGAGGGTAATACCTAAATCGTCCCACTATGGAATAGGTGGTGAGCCTATTAACATGCATCGGACACATATCCAGACTCCGAACCACTACTAGAAAATCTAAATTAGAAACTATTTTAGTGTTCGACCCGGGAATTGAACCTGGGACCTCCCGATCAGCAGTCGCACACGCAACCAACACGACCAATCATATTTAATTCGAATGAAATTATCATTAATCTTTTTCATATTATCCTACTGTATAATACTTGAATTATTTACGTCTGAGATGTTTTATTCGTTCACAATATTTTTGCAACTAACTCTCTTACGTTTCATATTTTTGTTACCCACTTTTTTCCTTACAGAGAAGTTGATAAGAATCTTCATCCAAGTAAATTAAAATTAATGACCTTAAGAGCAAGATGAACTTAATTATTGCACAATTAAGATAGGTTGAATTTGGACAACAACACGATAATAGAGAAATTATTTGTTTCGTTCGGGTTTAAATATTTTTTACTAGCTTTATTTAATAATGTCTGGAATTTTTTTAATTTCTAAAAAATAAAGTTAAAGTGAAAGTAATGCAGAAAGCAAAATGTAAGATAATGGTTTCGATAATCGTTACGTGCCTGTGATGTAAAGAAGATCCAATCACATTTGTCTTAAATTTAATCAAAGGATTACCTTATCCTAACATTAAACGTACGAATCCTCTTGGGTACAAAGAAATCCGTTGAAAAAAATTCAGCGGTAATCCAAACAAACGGCCAACTGAGTGATATTAATGGGCCCAACTCGAATTTTGCTCGTTTATCTACGAATGTGTGCTCCTTCGTTTAATACATTTTTAGACGTGCGTACTGCAACAAGTTACTACATAAGTTAGGAGTATCTGCAGCAGTATGACAAACAAACAAATTACATCTTAATACTTTGCAAACAACTTTCAATAAATCTAGATGGTAGATAATAGTTAGCAGCAGTTCTAGAGTATCTCCATTTGACGTGGATCTTACAACGTCCTTCAGCGAAGATTAGCCAAGAAACGCAAGTAATACTGGTATATTTTCTATTGTTTATAATAATATCAATAACAATAAAATAAATTAAATATCAATTAAAATATGCTATTACGTGAAGAACCAGTGCATTTTACGTTTCTATACATTGGGCAACATTTATTCAAAGTAAGATGCCTTTTTCTAGGACAACTCACGAAAAAACAGCACAATAGTAGAAATATATCAAACAAACATATCCCAGTAATTATATCTCATTTACTTACAGATAGAAACGACGTTTTACCTCTCACAAACACGCCACTGGAGATGTATCTCGTATATTTCTTTGCATTTATCATGTGAGACGTTTTCTGAGGGTTCTTCTTAACGTACAATGTGAAGGATGATATATGGGAGTATAATAAAAGTGGTTTACGACTCAAATTATCTGCACATGTTCTGGAAGACAATAGAATGCGTTTCGAGGAAGGTCTATTTTTCTTAATAAAGTCAAGGATAAAAGTGTTAATTTGTCGTCCTTGTGAGTATTTTAGTTTTATGTTTACGATTTTATTCATTTTACGGTCACATAAAGACAATATTGCTGAAAATAGCTATACTGCAAAATACCTAAGTTAATTGTTATCATAGGAACATAGACTTTAGGAAGATTTTAGAATCTAGACTCTAGGAATCTAGACTTTTGGAAGAAGACTTTAGAATGAAGAGCTGTAGATATAGAACGTAACTTTTTCATAGTTTCAGATCACACAATCTGAATAGATGACATAAAAGTGGAGTTTAGGTCTCTAATTTTAGATAGAAAATTTCAGTCGCGTGCTTTTCCAATAGATAAGGATTTTTTTGTCAAATTTTTCTAAACCTTTAATAAGAACCTAGTGGTTTGAAATTCGACCTCTCACTCCGGGAGACCGGATTCAAATCTCTGGCGCGAACCTCTTTAAAAATGTGCGTTTAAAGTTTAAATATCACTTGCTGTTACGGTGAAGGAAAACATCGTGAGGAAACCTGCATACCTTAGAGTACTAAAAAAATTTTTTCTCTAAGGTGTGTGAAGTCTGCCAACCCGCACTTGGCCAGCGTGGCAGACTATGGCCTTAACCCTCTCATTTTGAGAGGAGACCCATGCTCCAACAGTGGAACGATAGAGAGGTCGATATCGATACAAATGTGGGTATATACTTTGCTGGAGTTATGTTTGGCACGCTCTTCCAACTGGAGCAGCAGAGGTGGATTTCTCTTCTACGGCAGACAAAAGGAAGGCCACGCACTTGTAGACCACTCAACTACAGATTCCAGCATGTCTTGTACCAAGCTACTAATAATTCGCTCAACTTGGACCACTCAGTACTATTGTACGTTTGGCTGGTATTCTATTAATTTGCGTGGATTAGTCTTTAGGATCAGTCGATAAGCTTTATCATTTGTATTAAGCAGATTTACAAAGTGCAGACGAACAAGTTTTCTACTATACATTTTCAAAGACATGCCATGGGGCTGCGTGGACGGGCATGGCCCAACGCTAATAGCATAGGGTAAAGCGATCGACAGCTATATAGTAGATTTTTATCCGAAAAACGGATAAGAACTTGACCGACGATACATTTTTAATTTCTTACAATTGTTGGGAGCAATAAAAATACAAATTAAAACGTCTCGGCCGATACGAGAGCGAAACGAACGATCCTATAGGCACGTTAATGCAAAGCGGGCCTTTAAGAACAGCTGAAAAAAGGGCAAGAGCAAGACAATCAAATGAGGGACGCACAAAAACGGGAATAAAAGGAGAGACAAAAAGGTATATGGCGGATTGTTTTTAATTATCGAGTATCGGCATAAATCGATGCACGTCGCCGCGGGCCGGCGGCGCGCGCGGCGCTCGAGACGAGTTTGCTTTAAAAAGTTTTACTTAAATGTGTCACTTGTATAAAATATATTTTCCTACAAAATTCATATCCTAATCACAGCGGATAAATGATTTCATTGTTATGTATTGCGACAGTTATGGCTGTTTTATGAATTAAATGCCTGTTCTTGTCCATTACATGTCGAATGCGTTGGAGGTTATGAGAAAATGAACTGTAATAAAAAAAACTTTTTCAGATTCGCTTTATTGTGTTACTAAAATGTAATACGTTATGTACAATTATTACTATTTCATTTGAAATCCAATAAATTAATAAAAATCTTATAAATAAACGTTTCTTTTTATATTATTTTTTATGGAATCAAAAGCGACTCAACAGCACCTCTGTTCGCGATTCATAAAATTCATATGTATGGGTGAAGTCAGCGCGATCTCGCGGTTGTACGATATATTTTACTTATAAATAAGTGAACATTGTTGTAGATGCAATGTAAGTGTGTCTGTGTGTATGTATGTATGTATCAACGTTTCCAGCCTTTGTCGCTGCCGCGTATTTATAGAAGCGATCGCTTCACACAAAATCGAGATGCGCTAATTTATCTACCAATACCGACTCGATTCGTTTCGTTTCTTTTTGTCGTTCCAAACGATTGTACATTGTCAATCGGTCCTCGATTGTTTTGTTAAAGGTTGCGTCCGCTGACTGTCTTGTCGCTGTGACTGCTCGATAATACTTTGCCTTATCAGCGCGGTAGCGGCGAATCCGGTAAATGGTTAAGGTTGGGTTGTCTAAGCAGCGCGATTTCTTTATAAATTTGAACTAAACAGGGAGACGAGCCACCGGAAACTGAGTGGCCGCCGACAGACACAGATCTGTGCGATACTCGAGGAGTGATCAATTCATTTTTAACTTTAAGAAAGAAGTATTCTTTATGTTTGTCCTAACACTCTAGGAATAAACTTTTTCAATAAACAAAATATTAATTGTCAATAGTTACATAGTACGGCGTCATTTTTAAAGAAGAAAATTGCAATGATTTTACAAAGTAACACTTTTTTAACTTGCTTCAGGTTAATATTGGGAAGCGTGTTAATCGCTGCCGGCACGTAACTATTAACCGAACACAAGTTTAGAACAGACCATTGTGACTCGTTGGAGACGAGCCAGGGCTCCATTAGATCATCCAGAAAGCAGTACTGAGAGCCTGATGACTCACCATGTCACTGCTGGTTGACCGCTGCGGCGTGACAAGATAGTTGGGCAAAAATGATTACACCATCCGTAGACCAGGAAAACTTGTCCTCCTTCAGATATGGTATGAATGATGACAGACTCATATCTCGTCTGCTGGCTGGACACTACCGTCACGAGGTCCTATATAAATATTAACAATATGACCATGTCAATATAAAATATAAAATTGTCGGTAAGACTTGGGATTAATAGATTTTTTTCCTAATTGGCAGCTTGGTTGATCGGGTTGGTGCAAGTGCCACGGCCGAGCGAACGTTCCGAGGTTCGATCAGACTGGGAGTTATTGGGCTTTCTGAATTTAATAGAAGTTTGGAGCTTGGAATTTTTTCCAATTCATGACGATGGGTTCACTGCTTATTCCACGTTGAAACGTAAACATACTTGATGAAACGTGGGATTTCGGGGAAACATAAGCGTGATGTTGCATTTTTTTCCAAACAAAAGTAAATATCAGCGTGTTTTATTAAACGAATCGAATATTAATCGAATCGTTACAAAACCGTCTTAGGTACGTTATATTAGTTAAGTAAATTAAAAACGTTCAAAATCGTTTTCTTTCATAAGCTTCAATCCTTTATAATGTAAACTCCCACAAAAAAGGAATAATTCATAAAAATTGTAAATTAAAAACGTCCTAATCCCGCATTGGGCCCGGCAAGGCCGAGCGGGCGCTCGACAAAAAGGGTCGAGAAAAGCAAGAAACCACGAAAAACATTGCCCGTGATCTTATTTATGCCTTTCTTCGTTCCAAATTCAATTTAAAAGAAGGAATTTTGGGGGTTTTTTTCCCCAAAAATGATCAATGACAGCCTCACAATGACGAAATATTGAGCCTTTTTTCGTTTGTATTATTTGAATGTTTTTCGAAAACGCCCTTTGTGGGCTGAGACAATAGGCCGCGGGGTCAACGGCCTCGGATTATAAAATTAAAAAAGACCCTTCGGCGGAGTTTTGAATTTTATTTTAGAGCGGAGCTCGATGAGGTAACATTATGTAATTAGTTTTGATATAATAACGCGATGACATTGTATTCACAAGATACATTTCAACCGTAATTTAATAAAACGATAATTTCAGAAGATTATTTGACTATGTGCAAATACCACAATACTGCCTGCTACGCGCATACGAAAAACATTTAAAAGTATCTAGCAGTGCCCAGGAATCTGGATTTGTGTCCGATAGGTTCACCAGTTCACCCCTTATTCCATATAGTGTAAGATATTCCTATGTGAAACGTAGGGCTGTACTAGACTCCTCTGCCTACCTCTTCGGGGATCAAAGCCGTGATGTATCTACGCTACGCAATGTTAGGTATATTTTCATTTTAATAATAAACATTCCGTACGCCCGTAATCCAGATCGCGGGGGCTAAATGAATAATAAATCTATTAGCAAACACGCCTTCAACCGGGTACTCGTATCACTTAATAATTGAACTAGTGCGTTAAAAAACTAGTTAATCTACTACAATTATAACTTACATTAAAATCTGTCCGACGCCTATCTGGTCTAGACTTGAAATTGTAGGAACACGGACCAATTTTATTGTCCCGTTTGTGTGATGTAAATTGAACTTAATTGCCGTGCAGTTAAGAGTTATAGCACCGCATACGCGTGTGGTTGTGTGAATCAGATAGGCGTGTGTGCGATCGCTGCGCACCCGGCCGGGAATCGAACCGAAGACACACGCGGCTTAAATCAGTACGAGCCGATCGCGCAAATAAACGACCCGCGCCGGCCCGTAACAAAGTGTTGTAAGTGAAAGAACACGAAAGTGCGTGGAGTCGAATGTTTTTTTTACATTCTTTTATTTTAAATATTTTTTATACGGGGTAGAACTAAAAATATGTAATTAAAATTAAATTATTAAAATATGTTACGTCACTGTGAAACATTTCCAAATAATATGCATTTAATAAGAAACAGTAATAACTCGACAATTTACAATAAAATCTCCTATGTCGGAGCTGGAATCAAACCTTGGGGCAAACCCCGTTCCCCTTTCCGTATCCCCTTTACGTAATTTTGTCTAACGCATGACATTTCTGCTATCACAAACTATTTACTTAATCATTGTTATTCTGAGACGAGACGTTCTATCTAGACTTGAATCATTAAACTGTTGATTTTAATGATTAATTTACAAAATGTATACTACTCACCTACTTCATAGTCGAATTCATAGTTATCATACTTCGAAGTTATGATGGCCCTTAACTATCTTTATAGTGAGTTTACATGACTTTCATATCTTAATCAAATAGTTGAAATATCAGTTGATGAGGCTATCAGGAATAATCAGGATATATGTCGAGGGTAACGAAAGGAAAAAAGGCACATCAACTCAGTAGAGGTTGAAATATTTGTACCAAAGTGCATTCTGCCTATCCCTGAAAGGATCTGACGAGATTGTATTATAATAAATTATTGTCTTTATTAGGTCTTCCAACAGTTTTATATTGAAAATATATGTTTTTATAAAAGTTTTATTTAGAACATATCTCCATGCCTTTCTAGTCAGACTCCGGGAATCGAATAAGATATGGAAAAATTACCCAAGAACGCGCTGAGCTTCAATTCATTATGGATTCCGTACACTATTTTAAATTACATTTGTTATCAAGTTATTGTTATATGAAGTATAAAATTTGAAAAAGAGCATACACAATTTTTTTTATTATCGAGTTCTATCGACATATTTCACAGCTTAATAACAATAAAGTCTGGATGGTCACTATATTTAACGTAACATAATAAAAAAATAGAATAATCATAAGTACTATTAATTAAACCATCGGAATTATATACGTACAAAAAATTTCATTTCGAAAAAAAATTCGGCAAGTAGGGATCCCTAAATTCAAGAAATGATTTGAGGGAACAAAATTGAGTTAATATCACAGCGAACTATAAGTCGAGATATTTTCTGAATGTTAATTTGGCGTAGCGAATGCCGAGCATTTTAATCTTTATGCCTATCATTACCGAGATGGCGTTGTTGATTTTCTACTCTCTTATAATATACCTACATCTGTAATTTTAGATCGAGTATTTTTATATAACTTTGTTTTTCTAACTTGAAATGTACCCGGCATGTGGCAAAAGGCTCACTACCTATTGCATAGTGGAACGTAAACTCCGCCGTCTATACCTTCGGGAAAATACAACCAATGAGATTCCTTTTTTTATATATATAAACCTACTTTAAAATATGCACACTTATATACAAATTCTAATATAGATATAAGATAGTGGTATAAGCTGTACGTACATCACGACAGACATCCAAATGTATGCCTGCGTGGCTCAGTGTGCATCGAGATATAATTAAAACTTCTGTTCTGCGAACATATATCACTCAAGGCGATATTAGAACATTTTCAATGAGAATATGACACACGCCCGAACTTGTTTGGAAAGTTGTGTAATAACTTACAATATGTTCGAATACAATTCTGGACCACCCATCGCAGTCCTGACCCTGGCCAGCGCAGTTGAACTTCAGTGATCGATTGATCTCACCGGGCGTCATTATATTTACATATTGCGTCATAATCTAACATTAAACTAAATCATAAGCGATACAGTGCGCTATAATCTAATATTAAACGTAGATGTGGCAATTACAAATGCATCATATTCTAAGATTAAACTAAATTTTATCTTTATTCAGGTTAAAATAAATTGTAGAAAACACATTGCTTTATATTCTAAGATTAAACGAAATCATGGCAGTTACGAGTATTTTTATAGACAATTCATGAATATCAAAAACTTTTTATCCACATTTGAAACATCAGTTATATGCGTTATATCTTATGTCGTTAGCCACGCGTAGACATCAATGTTCTCCTGTATAAATTGGACTTATTTTTCCACAATTTTAAGCATCTAAAAACCAGACGTTGTAAGCATCAACTTACCAAGAGGTGGGAATCATAAACACTTATTTTTAGCTTAATTTAAATAAACCCAACCAGGGCTCATAATTAAGCAATATGGGCCCGCTATTGGAAAATAATTACAAGTAACATAACACCAATCAAACATTCGTTACGATTAGTGAGGGTGCACCGGACCACGGCGTTCTGATGTAGGGTCGATACACAACAACGTTCAATTTCGGACAGTGATCCAATCTGGTTCAGCAAAAATGTCAGCCTTACAAAAAATGCTTAAATCAAACTCGTTTGTATTAGCAACGTATAATCGTCTCTATTTTAGAATATGTCATACTGTAATTTGTTTATTTACAATAGAAGAAAATCGACTGAGAGTAAAAATCGAATTCATCACGTATGAATTTATAACAATGACTTTGATAAAAGTAATTCGAAAACAAACGCAAAATTTGTGTTCAACAAATATTTCGATGAACACAAGTATCATACATATATTCGGGGAAAACATGATATGTTATGTCACTTAATAGTGTGAAATATTGTGCGTTCCGATATCGGGTGGTGGGGGAATCGATGCGGAGCGGTGGTATGCATGGACCCTAATAGTTTGAGCATCACTAAAATTTAATAGGTCATAAAACGGTAGCACACATCAGGACGCCACCATTAAACCGTCTTCGGAAGGCAGTAAAGGAAAGTAGTTTTTATATTGAATACGGCGGTTTTTTTTTTCATTTTAAAATTAAATGGTTTTCGTGTCTCGGGGCATGTTTTATTCAAATCAACTTAGTATTATAGTTGTTGTGTGCGTTATAATTGGTTTTAAAAGATATTTTAATAATTGAAGTCAAACCTACCGAATTGTCAGTTTGATAGTGAATTTGTTTTTTTGCTGTTAGGCAGTACTTAATTGAGCCATTTGGGTTGCAGTTCAAAGATTGTCTCTGAATTTAAAAAGTTTATCAAAATATCAAAACTTTGAAAATAATCATGTTTCTTTTCGAGTCAGCAGTCCGCGGACAGTTTGATTATTTGCTGTTTTAATAGATTAATATATTGAATTACTATGTTATTAACAAAAACGGTATACGTTTTTGTTATAATAACCAATGGAACATACATTACAGAACAGATTTCAATAAGCTCGTCCTTCGGTTCGAGTCAATGCGAACAAAAAAGTATCATATCTCCATTCTATATTTCAATATTTATCACGAGATCATTCTTTTTCGAAAAAATTCGTAAAGGGTTCGTGTGCTTTTTGTTTTTTCTTCTTTCTTGTGTGTTTTTTTATTTGCTTCGTCGATTTCTCATATTATAAATGAACCCGGTTCGTAACGAATGAATCTTTTAAAAAATCATTCCGATTTTGATTTTGTTGCGTTGTTGTGAGCGACTTTTGTGAAGTTTTAATCTATTCTGTGAAATTATACTGTAGTTATTAAGTATGCAATAATATATTTGAGACTTCGTACTAGGTATTATATAATAATACACTCCCACGTTTCACCAGTTACGTTTACGCCCTACTATGGTACAGGTGGTGGGCCTATTGCCATACGCCGGGCACATTTGCAGATTACGAGCCATTTCTAGAAAATCTAATTTAGAAAAATCCCGTAGTTCGAAACGCGCGATTTAAACCCAAGACAAGACAAGGGATTGACCGCACTCGCAATCAACACGACCAACGAGGCACTTAATTTAATATTTCTCATTTGCCGTTATTAAGTTTTTCTGTTTAAATTCCTATTACTATATTATCATTCGATGCGTGCCTTTTCTACATTTCAGAAGATACTAGAGTTCATATGAATAAAACAAAGCGTAATTTTATTTCTACTACACAAAAATGTGACAAAATGTTTACATACATACATACATACATAAATATCTTCGCGCCAGGTCCCTTACTGGGTAGGCAGAACTGAGTACCTATAAATTTCTCTATCCTTATAAACCTGCCGCGCTTATAACAATTTACTCTGTCTTATGTTTAAAACTAAAGAAGCTCAAAAAACATTGACCATAAGTATCCATTTTCCACGTTGTCAGATCACCGTCCACAAGGGCTAGTCCAAAAAAGAATAAAACCCGAATCCTTTACATAACAAATATAGTCCAATGCGCCGCGTCATTTCACTCATCGGCCGCCGATGCGATTTGAAAAAGAAAGAAATATAAAAATATGCTTTACAACCCGTTTCTCGAGGATTTCACATTTTAAAGTGTCTGCGTTTTGAATAAGGTGTTAGTGCTAAGTCACGTTCGAGGGGATCGTTGTAGGTTGATTGCACACTGGGCGGTTTTCAAGGTGAATAATAACAGTTTTATTAAAACTAGAGCTAGAGATAAATAAATTTATTCATTTAGCGACATTAGAAAAAAGATGCTTTAGATAAGTGTTAATAAAAGAGATCATGACATGACATGTTAATATTACTGAACGAGAATATTATTAAAGTCTATAGTTTGGCAAATTTTCTTTCGTCTGTCGTCTTTTAGGGAGTAGGCAGAGGCCGCGGAGTGATCAATTATCTGCTCTTACAGCTTTAGCGTTATTGTCACTCGGTAACACAGGTGTAACAGCCAAACCGTCTCGTCAGTAATAGCCCTAATTTGCTTGTCGATTGTACAGCTCTAGCTCGCCTTGCGGCGTCGCTCGGCTCTTTGCGAGTGTTAATTAAAAATGTATTGGCATGTAACAATGAGAGGATAATTTAACCTGATTTAATGCAGACGTAGAATCAATTTACGTACAGTAATGAGCGCTCGATATTGTATTATTTTTTATGCTCTTTAATTACCTATTTGCTTTTATCGAATGTTTCTTGTGTAATGTATGAAGAGAGAAATAACATTTTTTAGTTTACCTTTAATTTTCCTTTATTAATTGGTTCACCAGTAACATTACGTAATTTATTGGAAATTATTCCACTGTATTTTTAAGAAATTCTTAAGATGCATAGATAGATGAGACATTGATTTAATTGAATTTCAGTTTTATACACCTTTGATTTTTTAATTTCAGCTTCCAATCTCAGCTTTTTACAGCATTTATTTTACTATGATCTTTCAGCGTGAAGTACCACAGTAAAAAAAGGAGAAAATAATGTTGAAATTCATTTGTTAGCCTCTCTGTTACTAAGTTCGTTGAAAGATATGTAATTCACAAAATAAGTAATAGGTACATGAGTAATAGGTACATGAGTTAACGGTAAAAGTGTTAAAGAGAAGGACAAAAAGAAAACACGTATCTATATTTTTAGGTATACATATTTATTTTTATAAATTATGCGGTCACATGATATAAATTAATTTATGTACAATTAAATAATACAGTTAAATTTATATAAAAATAATATAATAGATTCAGGCCGTTTACAAGCCACGACCGTTTCTTGGATACTCTGTGGTGGCGTACAGAATACCCGAGAAAGGGTCTATAGACCATTTAAAAACGGACCTGAATCTAACGCAACGTGTATTAAAGATCAAGCTTAAATTCCCAAAGAGAAGCTGCAATTACATACTGTTAGGTGACACATAGAATTATAAACAGAAAATAACAATTGATAATGTCGATAATAAATAAACAATTCAACGTTAACAGTGACTAGAGAGCGTACGAGGATTATACCGTCCAAGCGACTTCTCATAGGCATTCGATAGGGTGTAACACTTAACATTACTTAATAAATTAATAAATAAATTACATTTATAAAAAAAAGAACTCCTTTACACTAAGACTCCGAGTTGTATAAAAATCGTGTTCCATTATCATTTCTTCTTGAATCATCATTCACAATATTTTTTCTTAATTGGGACCTCACAAGGTGTCATATAAGGGCCACTGTTTTATATATGTCAGTCCATATTTGAGATTAGTTTAGTTATCGACTACGTTAAGGTAGAAGGCCGCAAGGGAGTCTCCCTTGGAGCCGACGGCGCGGGCCTGGTACTGTCCACTGTCGTCGCCGGTGCATTTGACGATCTCCAGGCGGTATTTCGATGTGCCCTCCATAGTGAACCTATATCTAGTCGAGGTCTCGTCGATTTGTTTGCCGTCCTTGAGCCACTGGAGCTGGAGTGGTGGCTGTGGAAGGAAAATAATAGTTTCATATTATACATCTCCAACTGAATACTATACGTTATAAAAGAGAGGAAAAGCTGATTTGTCTGATATGATTTTTTTTTACAGTAAACATATTTCAGCTAACGCAAATGACAACTAAAATATATATGTAATGTTTTGATAATATTTTTATAATTCTCCTATTATTAAACGTTATTTATTTATAATGAAAATTTCTACCAAGAAAGTTAATACACAATGTACAAAGAAGTTTGCATTCCCATGAAAAAAATATCCATAAAAAGTGAACTTATTTGTTCCAGAAGTCGCGTTAAGAGTTGCCTCGTCGTTTTGTCACTCATACACGCCGATCCTCGGGGAGTACGGCTGCGATGGACATCGTCTCACCTTGTCCAGCTCGGCGGCGAACACGGCCGGCTCGTCGGCGTTCACGGTGGCGGACGCGGGGAAGGCGACGTACTGCGGCAGCGCGGCCGCCTCGCCCGCCACGCGCACCACGAGCGTGCACGACGAGAAAGACTCGCCGGCGTCGTTGAACGCCTCGCAGGTGTACACGCCTAAGGGTTCATAAATATCGTAGGGTTCAAAACATTGCATTATAATTGCAAACGGGCACGTCGGTTCGTTGCGGCGTGTAAACATTGCTAAGTAGTCTTCAATTCCATAAGTTCATAAGAACCTAGTTAAATCGCTCGATGTAAATTGAAAAGTGCTATGAATAATTTTTCTCGATCATTAATGAAATATGTACAGATTTAGTGGCGACGAGGATAACAGTCATAAATTCTTTTGCTCAGAGTTGTCTACAACCAATTTCTAACTAGTAGCTTGATAAGAGATAAGAGGAAAGGACTCTTAGTAATAGTGTTAGTAACAGATTAGTTAAACTGCAATTAATACTTGTAATCTTCGTATTTGAAATTTATTACTGACTGAGATCATGAAATACAGTATACGTGTGAGCAAATAACCGTACTCTCAAGTAAGAAATAGACATTTTTAACATAACAATTGCTTTGGTAAAAATGGGAGTACCGGTGATACCATCTCGGGTGAACTGTGTTTACCAGTGCGCTAAGATAACATTGAGTAGAGCAACAATATTTCGTTATGATCCAATAATCTCATTTAAAATATAAGAAAATACATACTTCTATTTAATATATCTCCATTGTTATTTATCGATTGCATTTCAAAAAACATAAATCTTACTTTTAACAATATTACAAACGATCTTACATTTTAATTTTTCAAATGACATTGCATATCAACTAGTAACTAAATAATTTCTATTTTCCTATATCTACCGCCATCTGTAATTTTATATAAGATTACAACGAATCCTGTTTTTATAAATGTGTCAAAAGATGTCGATGTTAACCACTAAAATTCGTAGTTTACTGAAATTTGTCAACAGATGGCATTGTATACTATAATATCCTACAATAACTTATTGTAAGATGAATCCAAGTAGTTTGTTGTAAAAGACACAAATTTTGGCAGAATCGAAATAAAAAAATATTGTCAAATTATAAAAAAAAACCTTGTCAATTGTATCATAATTACAATTAACTTCCTTACCGGCATCCTCAGGGAATATCTCAGCGATGTGCAGTTTGTGAATGTTAGCCTCAGACGAGTACTGGAAGTCCTTTGACGGTTTAATTTCCTTGTTGTTGTGTAACCAGACAATGTCGAATCTTTCGGCACCCGCAATCCTGTAAGAAGATTAGTAAAACACAATCAGTTCATCTGCTCGATATGCAAATTAGATTAATACATTGTGTTGTTCAAGTATAATAACCATTATTATAATCTAAAAAAAATTTGAAGTATATAACCGTATATTCTAGCTTAGGAGCACGTCCTGTTAAAATAGTAATTTGCAAAAGCGTTAACAAGTAACTATTACAGTTTTGCTTTACCTACCTAACTGCGATGTGATTAATTGTCTGTTTGTGATCGGCGGCGACTGACCTGCAGGAGAGCGTGACGGCGTCGCCGTCGTTGGCCACCTGCGACTTGGCGTGGTCCACGATCCGGGGCGGCTTGTCGCCCAGCTTCAGAGCGCCGGCGCCCAGCGGGGCCGCGTCCGCTGCAAAATGAAACAATTTGTTGACATTATATGGACACTACTTATCAGTCGGAAAGTATTCAGAGCCTGTATAATCATGATTCTGCCACAATTTTTGTTGTTGAATTTAGTGACAGTACCTAGACAAATAATTCAGTATTAAATTGTCAGTAATTCGATTCTCACCTTTAACGGAGACCTTACACTTGGTCTCCACTTCACCCTGGCTGTTGATAGCCTTCAGGGAATATACACCTTCGTCTTCTGGGAAAATTTCGTTGATCGCTAGAGACGCGACACCGTTCTTGTACTTCAAGTCCACGACCTATATGCAAACGGATGAGTTTACAAAACACGTACTTGTATAAACAAGACTACATAATAACAAATTTACTAGCGATAGTTACAGTAGCAATTACACTATAACATGTCTAGTGTGGAAATTATGGCCATAAACCCTAAGGGAAGGTGTACGTCCAGCAGTGGACTGTAATAGGCTATTGATATTAATGTGCGTGCAGTACCTCGGAGGAGTGCAGCGGCTTGCCGTCCTTGTGCCACTGCACGCGCGGGTCGGGGTCGCCGCGCACGGCGCACGACAGCAGCAGCGGCGCGCCGTCGCGCGCGCTCACGGCGTCGGGCAGCGCGCGCGCGAACGTCGGCGCGCACATGGACGAGTCCGCCGCGGGCACTGCGCGCGCCGCGTCGCGCGGTCAGTCGCCGCCGCGTGCCGGGTGTTGTTCGTTCAGCTCATTCATTCGTTCGTTCTTTCGTTCCTCCATTCATTCATTGTTTTCCGATTGAGATTAATAGATATAGAACTTTAATTTTAATCGGTTTCCTCACAAACAAAAGAACTTCACAGTGTTATTTCATTTAAAATAAAAAATATATAAAAGTCCATTTACGATATACACGTTATATAAGTTAGGTTTATAGTGTCCAGTTCAAGTGTAAAATGATTCAAATGAAACAACACTGAGAGCCACCCGGCGTACGGCTTCCGGCAAATTGTATTACAACAAGAATACATACAAGTATAATGACATTGTGTTGCAATATTACATTGTCACTGTCCAATATGAGCAGAGATAAAGTGATCTCACCAGGTCACCACAGTGAGTCAATTACGCCAAAGTATTATATAATATTCTCCAATAAAAGTCTGTTTCAGAAGGAAGTTTTGTAAATGTATTGTTTGATAAAGTTACTAAAGCGGAGAATGTTAATAATTATATGGCGTTGGTTGTATTGATGGCAAAGAGTAACAGGCTAGGCTGGTAGGTAAATCAATTTTCAAGGATTATCATAAAAAATCTACCACCATCTTTACGCACCCTTGTATCATTTCAGTGTTTTACAACATACATACAGGGTTTTCAGTCATTAAATTCAATCGAGAACCCACATCGAAAACGTTACAGACGTTTTATAACACTGGCCGGCATTGCTCTGTCGATATCGACTCACGTATGAGCTCCTTGGTGGCGCTCCTGGACCTGGACGAGGTGTCCGAGCCGTACTTCTTCCTGCCGTCCACGGACGTCTGCGGCGAGTACTTCGGCCGCGGCCCCGTCGACTTCGCCGGCGGGTCGATTGTCACCTACGCGAGATATTTACGTTGAGGACAGTCTTCCGAAGCCTGATGCCGATGTGAGGAAAACATTTTGATAGCATAAAGTAGATAGTCTGTTGGTTTATTTGTATGTGTAACTTCTTTAACCGAATATTTTTCCGTCTTCATTACTTTCTGCATGAGACGATAGTTCTTTATATATGTTATAAAATAATCATCGTTTATTATAAAATATTGTTCGTTTACTATACAAGAAGAAATATCGTTTACAAGAGGAAGTATCGTTCACATAAAGAAGTATCGTTTACAAGAAGTATCCAAGCAGAGAAGAGAGCAAAATCTAACAGAATTTTTGAAAATTAAGAAATGACACAGTGCGCGTGCTGATTGGCCGGCCGGAGGTACGAAGTGCGGCTATCGTCAGGGTTGGTGTGATCTTGAGCTGTGGCCCACTAGATGGAGCTCGAACAATCGGCTATAATACTGTTATACGTTGTCGAGTCACCAGTGCGTCTTGCGAACACGAACGCTCGCTAATGGTAATACCAGCTCACGGTATTATGCAAAATATCGTTAAAAGTACATAAAAATTCGTCGTCGTCATTGAATTCGTTTCGTTGAGAAGCTTATCTGTTAATATATCGTAGGAAATAATACATTTCAATTTGTGCGAGAAAATCGTATATATTACAATATTATCTATATATCACGACGAAGGAATGATATCATGATTTTTGTCTTTTGTCGACTGAGACGTATCGGACTAATGCCACAGATGTATTGGAGTGAAAATGCTAAATACTACAACTTATCGCGTTTTCCAAATTAGTATTTCCTCTCAAATCACTAAGAATAACATAGACAAAAGGTATAATAGCAGAGAGACAACTATTGAAGGGTAATGTGCAAGACGACCCTGCGAGCGTGGCGGCCCACCTTGGTCTTGGTGACGATGGGCGGCGGCGCCGGCTTGAGCGGCTGCTCGATGTAGCGCCGCTCGCCCGAGTGCAGCAGGCGGTGCGCCAGCGCGGCCTGCTCGGGGTTCAGCTCCTCCCCTGCGCACAGACCACGCAACGCGCTATGCCAACTAGATACTCTACATAGAGTTTAGAAGTTATTGCCATTTCTATGTGTACTTATATATTTTTCCATGCCAAAATATAACGTAGAGTTGCACCTGTATACGTAACGACATTGAATACAGCATAATTTATTCAACTCCTAACGACAAATTCGACTCTACAAAACGAACCATAAGAAAAGTCGCGCCTCACCTTCGACGATGACGACGCACGAGGTCTCGTCCGTGCCGTGCACGTTGGTGGCCACGCACGAGTACTTGCCGCTGTCCTCCGGCCGGCAGTCGATGATCTCCAGCGTGACCACGCCGTCCGAGTGCGTCATCGCGTAGTCGTACTTGGACAGCTCCTTCTTGTCCTTGTACCTGGCGGGGCGGACGAGCCGAGATCACAGCGAGGGCGGTCCTCGACGAGTGTGCGTGTGATATGAACGATCTAAACTGACACCTTAACGTATGCCCCATTAAAAGCATATGAATGTTCAGGATTCAAACCACGAAAGTCAGATTCGATTTTATTTATTTAACTAAATTATTTAACTTTAACGTATCCTACACTAAAACCGAATTGATTGTGTAAGTCAAATAAGTATTAGAATAAGTAGTAAAGTGATAAAATAAAAATATTTAATGCGCTATTAAAATTTTGTATCCAGGGACATATATTACCTAACTTTACTTTGATACCTCGGCTCTAAGTGAGCAATATGAATACTAGATTATCGCATCGTTAATTCCGTCGCAAATTGGATGATTCAGGCTTATCTAATTCAATCAAGTACCGGTCAGCGCGGCCCTCGTACAGCGCTTTAAATAAACGTTTGAACACACGTCAACTCAAGCCGTGTCATGTCTCTTATTTAGCCCTTTATCCTCCTTCAAAGTAAAGACCCGAGTCTTCATTTTGAAGGCTGTGTTTGTAAGGTAATCCTTTATGCAGTAATTTGCTAACATATGGGTTAAAACGTAACTTCACGCCTGTAATCCCCGAAGGGGTAGGCAGAGGAATGCAGAACATTCCCACGATTCACCGGTT
>DWEI01000321.1:0-23511 GCA_018245875.1 Mysoria ambigua | reverse complement strand
CATCTGTGGTCGACTTATCTGGGGTTGATTACAGATGTGTATAGGCGGCAGTAGCCACTTACCATCAGGTGGACTGCGTGCCTGTCCTCTACTTCCTTATTATAAAAAAAAAAAAAATGTATGCAATCTAGCAAAGCAATAAAAATTGTGTCCTATGTATTTTTGAAAATGGAATGGAATGAAAAGAATATTTATTGTCCAATAGATACCTATAATTACTGACGGAGTACAAGTTAAGTGGCCAGTAATGACGTCCGATTGAAAAGCATATATCAACGTGTCCGCGATACAATAATTACAATGTCGATCGACACAAACATTGCTCGAAAAAGAAAATTTCCTGTTCCTGCGCATTACCGCTAAACGAAATGTAATTTGGATAATATCCTTTATAAAACTTTCCGATGACTCGGCCGCGTCGCGTTTTGCGCGTCTGCGTCTTGCGTCTGCGGCCGATCCGACGCCGCCGATCGTCGTGTATACGTCACATATTGACAAGAACAGAGCGTTAATCATTTCTGTTGCTTTGATTTTCTGTTCGATATTGTTAGAAATTAGGTCATCAAATCTGTGCAACAATTTATTAAAGTATGTTGTCATTAATACGTAAATTAAGTTAAATATATTATTTTTAATGGAAAGGAACTATATTGAATATCTGTAATATCTAGTTCTTATATTTGTTGGTTGGTCGGTCGTTGGTCGTGTTGGTTGCTAGTGCGACTGTCGATCGGGAGGTCCCGGGTTCAATTCATGGGTCGAACACTACAAAATTTACTAATTTAGATTTTCTAGTAGTGGTTCGGAGACTGGATGTGTGCCCGGTGTATGGCAATAAGCCACCTATTCCATAGTGGGACGTAAACGTAACTGGTGAAACGTGGGAATATTCTTAGTTCCTCTGCCTACCTTTTATGGGATTACAGGCGTGAAGTTACGTACATTTGTTAATGGTACTTTACCAGTCTAAAGCTGGTGCAACTGTGCTATTAAAGTGTCGTCCACAAGTCTCTTCCACCAGAACACCCCAAAAGTTATTCAGACAAATGCACCAGCCGCAACCCACAGCCGCAATTCGCGTTTATTCACTTGTTGAATATAAATAAATAAATGAATAAATAATTATTCAAAAGTCCGACATTATTTCCGATATCCACAGATTCTATATTAACAGTAAGTTATTAAATTTACGGATTTGAAATTCAATCCTTCATTCATTGTGTTGAAATGAAGGCTGTAAACGCACAATGTATATACGATGCGTGGAATCATTTAAATCTTCCGTTCAATATCAAGCAACGCCTTGTGTGAATTAAATTCTTAAATAAAAATGATTAATTGTTTTTCTTTTCCTTGTACTCCATAAGTAGGTTCAAAAACATTATAAGCACTGTTTACGTTTAGTCTAAGTACGAATACATTAACGGATAGTATTGAAAACGAATGGAGTTCAGCGCGAAACCGACACCGAGCAGATAATCTAGTATAAAGCTGATTGTCGCGACAATAACCCTTCAGGGGTCGAGGCGAGCAAACAGTAAGAAGGCGTTAAGCTATGTCAGTGCGGAGGGAAGCCCCCGCGGGTCGCTGAACGCGGCTGGAGTTTCGTGGGCCGCGCACGTCTCCGCGACGCCCGCCCTCACACCGCCGCCTATCAATCAACGTCCATTTTAATGACTCAATTTTGACACACCTCAACGCAACATTCCGCCGCTGAAACGCCTCGTAAACAACAAAAATTACACGACGCGGCGGCACTAACCCACTTATTATTATCGCCTCAATAAATGTCCCGCCGTCCCGCCGCTAATTGCGGCCCGTGTCCCTCGGAACCTTACGAGGCTTCATCGTCCAATATTGTCCATCGCGCCCGATCGTAAAGCGCGCCAACAAAACAAGGAACGTAACTTATATACGACGCACGGCCTGTAGGGTTCACAATAAAACCGCGCGAAAATGGCAATAGCTATTCAGAGGGAGATATTAAAATGCATGGAAATAAATTCGGCGTCGCATTCGGCCGTACTGCTCTGGGGGTGCAGTAAAAATAAACAGCGACGCCATTAGAACTCACTTCCATATTCAAATTTATGAACGCGTCCGCCCGCCCGCCACTCACGCCGGCGTGCCGACCCAGCGGCCATTTAATGCGATCGCCATAATAAATTTGACGATAAATTTAAAAATTTCACCCTCGTTTTACCCCATCGCTAAACACATCGCTGCAAAACGCTCCGATTGCGTCTGCTTTCTATGAATACATTGAAATTAATTCCATAGCTTCTTTTTTTACGGTTACATACTTATTATGTTATTTCTTTGTACATTTCGTGTATTTGATACGAACGAATGTAAAAACAGTGAACCTAAAATTGCGAAAATGAAAACAATTTTAATTATTAACGTATTTATTGATACGCTTTGACGAGTCCAACGTTCATACGCGATCGCATTATAAAGTTTAACGAAACGAAATAAATAATAGATTGGGGAGCGTTCACACTGAACAGCCGCCGCCGAGCGACGCGTGCTTTAGCTTAAATAAACAGAGGTTTTCAAAAATTTGTGTATTTAAATCGAATGTGACTTGTGTTACTGGTCTATTTCCGTTTAACTGCCGGCCTGATGGATCTGAAATAACACCTCCCGATACCGTAACCGTTCAGGGAACATACATTAATTCATATGGGATTAGGTGTCATCATAAACAGGAATTATTTAGTCAACTGAGGTTAAAAGCAACAACATAATGCAAGCCAATTATATATTTAAAATTTTATAACTGTGGAACCAACATCGCATTCTTGTTTATTTATATGTGACACGTGCTATATAGATTTATAAGGTGCATATTTAGAACTTCACCAATGTTAAGTTCAGCGTTCCACATGACACTGTCGTCTATATTGCCTTTCGGTATTACCATAAAACAACAACGTTGAAATGGCACTGTTTTTTTTAGAGCCGAATATATTTAAACTTTATAAATGTGCAAACTAACTACACGCATATAAAAATGTATATGAAATAAACGCATCTTTGAATAACATGGTAGCGTATAATGTAGCGATTGTTGAAACAGAACGAAAGTAAATGATTTTTCCGCGATTCGTCCAAAACGTGCAACGCAACGCAGCCGGTGATGCGACTATGAATATTCAACGCCCACATGCACGATGATATAAAAACCGTACGCCGTCCGTCCTTAATTAAAACTTTATTTAATTGTTTGATTTATACCAATGTCTGTCCGATCAGCAAAAAACAATTGTTTTCGTTCGGACATGAAATAAACACGATTATTACGATTTTTTATAACCGCAAAATCTATTGACGTAGAACGTACATTCAGAGACAACAACCAAACAATTAAATGAGTCATTTAATTCACAAAATCTTGTAATTTTCCGTCAATTGACGCTCGACGATTTTCATTGTTGGAATGATAATTTTTTTATGTTCAAATAAATGTAAGTTTAACAAAAAAATAATAAATTTAGATCTTTCAAATAGTGCTTGTTGTTACTAGGTATAGTAAATATATTTCATATTTAAATCATTACACATTCTTTTGTTTCTGATGCTAATATATAATTATTGTCGTATATTGTACCTACATATATTGTAAAGAAAATGTTGCTCTGTATTGTTAATTTTGTAAGTATTATGAAAAAACAATTCTTCAAGAATGCTGTACTGTTAATTACATATATAAATATGTTATGTATTAAGAAAAAAGTTAAAGAAATGAGAAATACATTTTCAAATGTCGTAATATGTATGATACGATACTGACAACAGTCGTACAAACATGGAGCATGGATATCGCCTACGACATTTGAACATTGTACATCATACATCGTCTGATTGCTCGATTGAAACGAGGGAGTGTACAAAACTTCTCTGCCTACCTTTTCATATTTACAGGTGTGATTTTAAGCTTAAATACAATAACAGTATCCTGAGATAACTGCATGCATACCCACCTGATGCCTAAATAACCATCAAAAGCACATGTGATTGGGTCTAAGGAGAATGATTAAAACGCTAACGCAACGACGCTTTGAACGTTATGCAACGCGACGGTCGTGTGTTGTGTAAGAAATCGTTAAATCTGTAGCCGAAGTGGTGGAGTCACGGTCCGGGGTTGTCTCCGCGCCGATGACTGGCGGAATCGTCCAAATTGCTTCTATCACATCAACATCGGATTCGGCCCGCCCCGGGAGCTTGCACTCGTACGTATCGCCGGCGATGTTTAATTTAAAACACACAAAGCGATTGACATGGCTCCCGGCGTCCGCTTTTGATAACGAGCTGCCAAAGTCGTTACAAAAATTAAAACTCCGCTAGTTTGTTCGATGTCGCGACGAGAGGGTTCCGTAAGAATTCAGCTGAGGTAGAGGCGAAACTATCTCGTAATTGTATTTTTTTTGTCGTTTCATATAATATAACATTACCTGTGCGTACCGTAGTGGTGCTAGACCGAGGAAATTGGACTACCACGTTTCTATATCAATTAATAATTCAGTTTCCACACTGTCGAAAATATTTTGCTGCTTAACATGCCAATACATTATACGTTATTTATGAAAACAACGATTCTATGTAACATCACGCCTGTAATTCCCGAAGAGGTAAGCAGAGTAGTGTAGTAGTCTCACGTTCCATAAGTTTTGTTTACGTCCCACTATAGTACATGTGCTGAGACTAATGTCATATACTAGGCATATATCTAGACTCCGAGGTATTACTTGAAAATTTAAATTACAAAAATAAATTATTACCCGGCCCGGCATTATTGCTTGGGAATTGAACCCCGAAACTCTCGATCGGCGGTCGGATTGGCAAGCGACACAACCAACGAGGCAGTCTAAAAAACTATACTAAAACAGAGCAAATAGACAGGTACAAAATATTTTTAAACAGTCCGTTTCAAACATAACTGGATCAAAAGTTTCAGTTTCGTTCGCTACAATGACTGAATGTTGTGGCAGTGGACGTGGGAGTTCGTACAGAACCCCAAAAACGCTGAGTGGATCTAGTTACGGATGTCAATACTGGATTGGACACAGGGTTGATATTGTACGCGACATGATTAACGGGAGCGGCCTCGCTCAGCCTAACGTGTTTTAATGAAAACGTCTTTATGAATGGCCCCGAGATGAGGGAGGTTCTATTAATCTACAGAATCATCGCTGCTTATAACCGGTCTAAATGGATGTAATCGGATTTGAAAGATGTGAGAATGATGATTTATCATTCATTTATAATTTAAGTTATAAGCGATAGGATAGTATTCAAGATGTTCTAAGATAAAATATCTTTTTTTGCTGTTAGATATAATACGCAACGAAACCCATATTATAATTGAAATAAATAAGTAATTAAATTAAATATATATTTTTTCCCATTTCCTATACATGATGACACATTATATCGTATTGTTGAGAGAGTTCATTGCCGTTTAACTTAAATATAAAAACTAATAATAAATGTAAACATCTCAAAAGCTTAACACCATTCATTGTAAGTAACCGTGTGAAGTAATTATAAATAATAAAACGCATTCTTAAATGAAACAGTAATTATTTTTTTTACATAATTTCGTTTACTAATTGTGTTTCCAAATATCCCATTGTTATGAGTGATCAGTATGGGGTACATATGTAATTCTGCTTTTGTTATGACCAGTACCACGTATCAGGTACCTACATTTATTTACAACGTTTCAAGATTGTTCAAAAATCAACAACAGCCTATTTTAACAGCATGTTGTGCTAAAATTTGTAAGTGCTGATAAAATTATTACAAAATAAAAATCAAATATGAAACCCGTGTATTGAAAATTGACATAATCGTGTCATGACCTATTTAAATAAAAAAATTGTATACAAAAATGGTAAAAAAGAAATGATATACTTATACGTAAATATAAAACCAGACAACTAGGATCTAGTATTAAAATAAAACATAACTCGTGAATCGTGGAAATGTACTGCATTCCTCTGCCTACCCCTGCGGAGATTACAGTTACAATTTTTTTTGATATTAAAATAAAAGCAGAAAATTAATAAGTCGGAATCAGTGCTTATAAAAGTTAATATACAAAAAAAACCATTGAATTATGACCATAATATTTAAACAAAATCTGCTTTATATAATTATAGTATTTGAAATTGAAATGTGTAATTTTCTTTTCGAGTTACGCACTGTTACGTTACCGTTTCAGTTTCAGGAGTCAATACCCATTGAAGTATTAAACGCAACTCAATATTATATAGGTATATTAAGTTCATCACTCAGTTAAAAATTATATTTTTATGTTAAATATTCGTATTCTGCATGATTATGATACAGATGCTGTGGGAGACCGACGCTTACCTGTTTTAGCTAGCCGATAGAAGAATCTTCAAACCGCTGTACGTTTGTGAAAAGAGTTTGTGAAAAGAATTTATACGAAATGCGTCGTATGTAGAAGGATAGAGATATTTATTGCTCAGTACTCTCTGGCTACCTCATGAGGAATCTGGCGTGACAATATAAGATAACATTGATTTTACACTTCTATAACATTGTATGTTATAAACGCAATGATAAATAATCGAAAGTATTTATTTTTTATATGTTAATACTTATACATATGAATGTATTAAAAACATACGTAGAGTTGAATACAACACGTGCACAAAAACTGTAGTGTCTAGTGTTGGTGTGTACGTGTGAACACATAAGTATATCTGAACAAGGAAAAACTTTACCTTATTAGGAATAGCATGCGAGCGAGACATGTAGAGCAAAATACATAGTGTCTTCTTAAGTTTTTTCAAGTAATGAGAGACATTGTATAGTATTGTTTTAATATTTATGCTCATAACATTATTTCGCACGATTTAACAATTTGTTCTGAATCTTGAAAAAGTGCTGCTACGATTAACTGAATATTTCTGAAATAACATTAAAATATTTATAAGTAATCATTCTCTTTAATCTGTTTTTAATGATAATATAGTTATAAAAACTGTTTCAAATATACTTAATTAATTTAAATGTATTTAGTTTACATTTTATGTCAATTTTACATGTAAAGTCACATTTATTTTTATTGATTCAGACGTGTTTAGTTTTATGAGAAACTTTTAAATCTCCGTCACAACATTCACAATAAATATTTTAATTCATAATTTACTAATACTATTCATAAGAATAAAGACAAAAGTAAAAAAGTGCTTTTGCACAACATATAATACTAAAGTAGGGTACATTTTGAGAAAGTAAAACTTTTAATACAAACTTTTAGTTTGTGCTCACTACCTTGTAGGCATTGTATGAGTAAAAAAGCTTCAACATCAACCGATACAATATTTCAGTGTGAAACGGAAGTTGTTAATATGAAACTGTGTGCGAATTGACAAACAAAGGATTATAACTTACAAAGTGCAGCTTCAATTAGCGAATGTGGGAGGCTTCGCGGGGCGAGCGGCCGCCATCTAGCGGGCGTCGCCGCCGCCCACCGCCGCCTCGCGCTCGCCACCCGTGGCCACATGTCACTTATGAATATGAGGCGTTATGATTATGAAAATATGCCCCGCCCCGAATATGGAATATGGAGGAGGGAGCCCCGTGGAGCGCGTGCGAATGGGCGAAGTTTGATTTATGAGCCGGGCGCGGCTCCGCCTCCCTGTCATAACCGTATACCTGGTGCGCGCGCGCGCGGCCGCCCGCCGCCCGCCGCCGCCTCGCGCTCAGTCCCGCTTCAGATGGCGAGAGGTGCGGCCGGCCGCTCTCCGCATCCGCTCCGCACTCTGAGTCCGTACGTCGAGCGCGCCGCGTAGCCGGCCCCGCGAGTGTCCCGAGCGTGCCGCGTGCAGTGCCGCCGAGGGCCAGTGTTCCTCGCTGCGACCCACCCCTGCCATGCGCCGGCCCTGAGCCGCCAGCGCGACTCACCATGCCGCGCATCAAGCCCGTCTGCGTCCGCCGCGTCTCCATCGGTACTTACCACTCCACCTCGAACATCCACCACAGCACATCACACACGACGACACCGCCGCTGTGACCCTCTCGCGACGTATGAGTTCCGTGCGACCGTTGACAATTTCATAGATCGCTAAAATCGCATCCGCACCGACCATGATTCAGTTAGCGACGATAAAGTTTGGCATCCAACAAAAAGTGAGCACTAAAATTCGCCTCCGACGTGGTGAGTAAACAGTGCAGTGAGTTATCATCGTTCAATTGTATCTGATCTATTAAAATCTGAAGTGAAACACACGGAGGTAGGTGGACTCTAACAGGGCTGTAAAATTTATGATTAGAATCGACAATAAGTTTTAGTGTGAACTTAAAGCTCGCCGACGACACGATGCAGCTGATCTGTCGAGAGCGACGAGTTAAACATAAGGAATAGAAATACGAAGTGAAATTTTGCATACATCATACTCAATAAATATCTAACGCGTAGTGAGAAGAATTTGATATCTAAAATAATAATTACTTTATTATTGAATATATATTTGCACAGCGCTGAAGACGTAAAGCTCGAACAGAATTTAATAGCTTGCTGATATATTGGTACTTTGTAGTCCATGCTTTGTTAAAAATCAATGTAGATGCATAACTTTAGTGTGAGAGCTTTTCGGAGCTTCGAATTTAAGCGTCACAAGGAATATAAAGCTATATCTGACTGTAATTTTTGTTGCGGATATTTCAGTGCAGTGATATGTGACGCAATTTAACTTAACGTAAGTGAACAGAATTTGTAGAAGTATCCCTCGTTATTTTTTCTTTTATAATGATTTTTTTATTACCGATATATAAAAGGTTATAGTCGTTGTATATTAGCGATCAAATAATATTGGGAATTTAATAAATAAAAACCAAGAACTAATTTAATTGTGAACAGTACTCACTGAATAGATAATATATTTTTATTTAATATTTGTATAGTTTATTTTGTTTATTTTTTTTTTGTTATTAACACGGTTCAAGGTGAATTTATAAAAAAAAAAATATAAAATCAATTCAAATCGTCCGATCCGTTAATAGAGTAATATGTATGTACTGCAAGCAATGATTATTGTTCTTTAGAAATTGAGGAACGTTGTATCAAATGTGGACAGTGTAGACGTGAGCCAATAGGATAAAAAATCAAATAGAACGAACCGCTTAGTACCTACACACTATATATATTAAGCTGACCATTTATCATTTAAATATTGCATTTTTTGCGTAACAAAGTTTAAATGAACAAAATCTTTAGTGCTATTGCACTTGAGCAAAGCCTCGAGCGGCTCTACATTTGTCGAATGAGAGCTGTTGAATTTTATTAATCCGACCGTCACACTCTTTTTATTGCTGATCTATAAAACTTTAAAGCCATTTTATCTAGTAGCGGTTGAAATACCTGGCTAATGATATTATTTATGAAATATTCTTGCTGTGGTGTTTGAGCAGTGTGGAATATAAGTTTGATACCTGGCAGAGAGCCGGTTATGTTTTTTACAAAAATGAAATATTAGTATCTGATCATGCATATTCCGACAATTTACCTTGAATGATAAATAGTAATTAAATGTTTATGTATAAATTATGGACTCTCTGCAAATACATAGATTAATTAGTTCTAAATTATAAATTCAAAACATATAATTCGCTGTTATATTTATTCAGTACCTACATATAAACGGAGTTAATGAGACACATTTTTAAGTCTTTAGCCGTTTTATGTTTTAATCGATGTGTTTCTAACTGAGCTTTTAATGTCTTCGAGTTTGATCTTTCCTGAACAAGTATATGAATATCATCATTAAATTCTGGTCGGACGGCTATGCTCGGCGATTTGGCTCAGCGGATTTTTTGTACGTTTCTGCGTAAGTGCGCGGCGGCTTTGAGGACGCCGCACAGCCGAGGACTCAGTGCCAAGTTGCTGCAAACAAACCAATAATCCGTCTCCTTGCAAACGATTGCGCGCCGGTGTCCCGCTACAAATGAGATGTTTAATCCCACGACGCAAGATTATTGCGGATTACCGGCCGCGCTTTGTCGCGGTGCCCCTTTCCGTCTGCATTCAGTTACACACAAACAACCATTGGCACGTCGGCGTGAAAACCGTGCGTACAAACATGTTACTTTCAAATATCATATTTGAAACTGTAATTTTATTACGACACCCACGGAATGGTGCACGTTGGGCGCATATTAAAAGCCCAGTGAAAGTCGAAAAGCCGATAAGAAAAAGTATTAAGTTATGTGGAAAGTTTTAATGCTCTGCTGTGATATGGACTTTGTACGTTTTTCTGTTTAATAACCGGTCTAATATGGAGATTGCGTAATTATTCAGGTTTAACCAAACACACCACAGAAAACAAATAAACAAAAAGGGTATTTTTATGGCCTACTACATATAATATTTTATTTAATAAGTGATTCAATAACTAAACTTACTCTAAAACCACAATGATTATAATCATTATAATCATCATATAATTATATGAGGAATCAGGTTTATTTAAATTACTGGAATGTCACTTATGTTTTCATCAATCGCATAATACGGTTTAAAGAACAAAATTCTTGAATTAATTAGTCACTGCCTCGTTGGTCAAAAGATTGTAAGCGTGACTGCTAATCGAGAGGTTCAATTCAAATAGAATTGAATTTAATAACATGACAATCCTATTAGCAGCTTAGAATCTAAATTTGTTCCCGGTGTATGAAAATAGGTTCACCCCGTATTCCATAGCGAAACACAAACATAATAGGCTAGTATAATAGGCCCCTCTGCCTACCTCTTCGTGGATTACACGCGTGGTGTTACTTTAAAATAAATTATGTTCACATATATTGCACTTCATTGTGTTATATTTTCTGTATCGTATTCATTAATATTCGAATGTCAAAAAAGCTACATATTATCTATCGAAACATGAATTATAACAATAGATAATCAGTGACGGTCATATAGCAAAGGTCATAGGGATTTCCGTCACGTTGAATATAATACGCTTACTTATAGTCAATATGAATCGTCAACGCGTATATCGGCGTTCTGTAAGACAATACTCTGGACCTCATATATTTCATAATAGGTACCTACACTTTTACGAAATCAATACTCTTATACTTAAAGTGGTACTGAACTATATACAATTCAAATATTCGTTTATTTTGCTGCAGTTAATATATTTGTGAATTAATAAAACATTCATTTCTCTACTTGTATACGATTAAATGCAATTAAATAATGAATATTATATTCGCAATGCGCAATTACCAAACAAGATATCGTTACCTGAAGATGTATGTACAATATATATATAATTTATTATACTAAACATTAACATAGTAAATATATATATAATCGTACATTGAATATAATTTAACCATTAGAAATTAATGTAATTGGTTAATAAACTTTATATTGTATTCAACGATATTGTAATTTGAAAACTTACATTTTGATCCCTATTGTTCAACTATCTAACACGCATTGTAATGTAGGTATTGTCTTACGGTAATTATATGATATACTCGCCTACTGATCATTCGGAATACAAAGCGTGATTTTTTAATTACATTAACAAAAACTACTTTCTCATCACTTCTTCGATACCTAGTTCCAGTGAAAATGATGATATAAAACTGATTATGATGGGAATTAAAATGTTCAGTTGCCATTGAAGGGTTTTCACAAATCCTTTTGCAATGTGTTGATTACTTAAGAAAGAGGAAACTGTCGAAATAATTTCTATACTTAGAAAGATCTGAGTTGATATTTTGACGAACGGATCAATAACTGGCAGATTTAAAAAAAAATGTTGTATACTAAAAACACATATAAATTAAAACCTTTTTATCGTAATATCTAATAAAGTTTATGATTGTATAAAATATCTCAATACCCGATATAAAATCGACAATATAAACGCTTTTGACCGCGACACAATTTCTACAAACTCTACATTTTGTAGGGCAGTCACTCTGTAATTTTTAAATAGTCACACCATCCGTTTAGGTATGTAGAGTATGTTTATGACAAAGATGAGTAAAGAAGCGCTATAATGCACTAGATACACGTTCCAGTTGTGTTATAAAATAACAAAGAGATCGAACATCGCGTAGGCATGCGTATCGTGTACCGCAAGCGTTAGTACCATTGCTGGTACGGCGACTGTCCTTTGTCATGCTAAACGCATATTGTAATATGGCCTGAATTTATAATATTTATTATCTGTATACAAAATCTACACAAATAACGTTTATAACGTGAAATTAGAACTACCATTACCGACCAAAAAAAGTTACAAGTAATTATCTCAGGTGCTTTCGGGTTATGTATAAAATAAATTAAGTATCTTATATATTAAGAGGTGACATGTTTGATGTGATTATATAATTAAATATCAATTTTATTATTAATATATATCGCTCAGCAACAGTTCGTATTAGGACAGAACTGCTAGACATACTTGAAATAAATCGAAACAGGTATGGCTATTTACGTACTTCACACAATCGTTAAGAATGCCTACTTGTGAACTCGAGCAATATGGTAGGCTAAATTCGGTATTTTCCCTTTTAAATACGTAGTTAATTGAAAATAAAAATTAACTTTTCATAATAAAATAAATATGTTCATTAACTAAGATATAAACTTAAATAAAATTGATATGCACTCTATGAGCTTTAGAACTAAAATACTGACTTAGAATTTAGAATTAAAATACCAACAAGATATTAAAAGTTAACAATTTTGTGTAATATGATGCGATTCTAATATTAATTACGTATAAAACTAAGCTTACATGGAAGATGTAATAAAAACTTTCATATGGATTCCTGATATTTTTACATCTACTTAAACATTAATTTAATAACAAAAGCTTATATTTCTACAAATCATATAATTATCAACAATATCGCCAAAATTCAAGTGACTTCCGATTCAAATGACTGCATATCGGTAGATCCTGGGTTCAAATTTTGGGTCGAGACTAATAGATTTTTTAAATTATTCTTGTTTATTTGCTAGTAACAGCTCGGAGTCTGGATATGTAGCCGGTGTATTGCAGTAAGCTCAGCACCTATTCCATAGTGGCCCGTAAACGTAGAACGTTGGCGTCCCTTTCTGCCTACCTCTTTGGTGATCATAGAAAAGAAGTTCCGCTTCCGAAGTAAACAAACAAGTATTAAACAAGTATTCACGAAATTATTTAGTAATGATATAAAATCTTCGTTTCAGTTTAAGCGGTAAAATTAATTAAATATAAAAAAAAGTTTGCGTCGCATGCGTGCGTGTCATCTGATCAGCCCATCGAGATTAAATTTGTCACTGACATGATAACAGTGCTATTTCAAGCAAATTGTAGAAGCATTCGAATTAAAAATAGAATATTTCGCACTGCAAGAAACTCAATACCGCGGTAGCTATATCATAAATTCCTTTAAAGAACGAACACACCAGCTCGAACTTAGCTAGATCACCATAGCTGAAGATAGAATCGGGTGTCTATTTTTCTGCTGCGTTTGAAACGATATTACACCTGCCTACTAACTGCACCCGTCGCCAATAATTTCATTCTGGGAGGAGACCCGTGTTTAAAAGTGGTACCTACAATAAAATGATTGATGATGACGTATAAGTACGTAATGTGGAATGACGCTAAAAATCTATGTTTTTAAACAATGAAAACCACGAATTTCTTTATCTATTTCATGTGTACCAAACAGGTGGTGATGTGAATTGAACAAGGTCTTGAAAACAATGCGGCATTGTACTGTTTGAAAAAATATATATATTACATTAAATTCATATATCTAAAGTTATTTACCCAAGTTATCAATTGTTTAATACCTTATTGTTACAAATAATTTTAATTTAATAATAATCGTAGAAGTTAATAATTCTGTTTCTTATATTGAAAATATACGATTTTTTTGTGAGCAAGACTTAAATCTTAATATATGTATTTGAATTGAACAAGTATTATCTGTCTATACTAATGTCCCAGGTTTGTAATAATCAGTGAATTTATGTATTAAATACGTACTGCGTCACTGTAGTGCTTTCGCAGTCCATGACTCCTAGCGACATCTATTATCGAGTAGCTTTAACATTCGTTGTAAAGTAAAGAATGTGAATTCTATCTTTTAGTATCGTTTCATTATTGTTTTAATAGTTACAAATAATAAGATACCTACTTTTTACGTATATTTTTATAAATCAAAATTATAATAGGATTAATAATGTTTACCTATGGAGTATATATGTATAAATAAACGTATATATCATAAATTTATATAAATTTAATATATCTACGTACGCCGTATTAAGAATGTCAGTTTACTAACAAATCTTGTTTGGAAAAAAACAATTTCTTTTGTTTGTGGGTAATCGCTTAATACATTTAACAAATAAAGTTTATTGCGCTCGATCTGCAATAAACGATAACGACTAGGTTAGCTGGCAGTCTCGTACGCGTCGGTATCTACTTTTGCAACAGAGCGTAGGCACCATCAATTGACATTAATTCTTATAAACCAGAACCTCATATGGATATTATCCCTTAACAACTATCAGTAAATTAAGGATAAGAACTTATCCGTTAATTTTGTAATACCAAATGTTTACATGTAATCCACTAATTATCCACTAATTGCTAAAAATATCGGTACACATCAATTTTACACACTCATAGATATAATAACCACGAAATTTTATATTTATTTGTTATTATAGCATTGATATTTTTTGTTACAGGTGAAAGTTCTGGATCATGTTCAGAGGAAGATATAAATAATGCAATGCCAGACGTAACAAGAGATCGACCTGAGGCTCACATGTGCCCTCGGTGTCAAGAACAATTTGAAAATCTACACGATTTTTTATACCATAAGCGTGTATGTGATGAGAAAGCAATTCAAATGGGAGAAGAAAGAATGCATTCTGACCCTGAAGAAATGGTAGTTTCTGGGGATGAAGAAATGGATGGCCCTAATAAGCAATTAGATCAAGTGAGAAGGCATAGACAAGATGCTGAAAATAATAATAGCCTCGAAGATGGAGAGGCAGAAGTACCTGAAGCCGATGTACCGCCTGTTGGACTTCCATTTCCGATAGCTGGGCACGTTACTCTTGAAGCTTTACAAAACACAAAGGTGGCAGTAGCGCAATTCGCAGCAACGGCAATGGCTAATAATGCTGATAATGAAGCCGCTCTACATGAGCTTGCTGTATTACAGAGCACGTTATTTACTTTGCAACATCAACAAGTCTTCCAACTTCAATTAATAAGACAGTTGCAAAATCAGCTCTCATTGACACGAAGAAAAGATGATCAGCGCCAAAGCCCTCCACCAAGTGAACAAGAGCCAAGCGTGCCTATGACTCCAGCTCGATCGCCGTCACCGCCTCGTCCACCGCGGGAGCCATCGCCTGTTGTACCCACCCCTCCTACTAGCCAAAGCTTGCCATCATCTCATACGCATCTTACACCAAAAACAGAACCGATCTCCATACCCAAACTTCCAACCTCGTCCCCACCTATGATGTCCCATCCGCCATATAGTTCCATTTCGTCTTCATTAGCATCTTCAATTATTACAAATAATGATCCTCCGCCGTCCTTGAATGAGCCCAACACTCTTGAAATGCTTCAAAAACGAGCGCAAGAAGTACTCGACAATGCATCACAAGGTTTACTGGCAAACAACTTAGCGGATGAACTTGCTTTTCGTAAATCTGGAAAAATGTCTCCGTACGATGGAAAAACTGGAGGAAGAAATGAACCATTTTTCAAGCATCGCTGTAGATACTGTGGAAAAGTTTTCGGGAGTGATTCCGCACTGCAAATTCACATTCGTTCGCACACAGGTGAACGACCCTTCAAGTGTAATGTTTGTGGTTCTCGATTCACAACCAAAGGAAATCTTAAAGTTCATTTCCAAAGACATACTGCCAAATTTCCACACGTTAAGATGAACCCTAATCCAATACCTGAGCACTTGGATAAATATCATCCGCCACTATTAGCGCAACTATCGCCGGGGCCTATCCCAGGAATGCCGCCCCATCCACTTCAGTTCCCTCCGGGCGCGCCAGGTCCTTTCCCACCAAGCTTACCACTGTATAGGCCACCGCACCATGAGTTGCTACCACCTCGCCCACTCGGAGATAAACCATTACCGCCCCATCCGCTTTTCGCGATGCGAGAAGAACAAGACACACCAGCAGATCTCAGCAAACCTTCAGCTCCTAGTCCTTCCCGTTCAGCACCAGATATATTTAAATCTGAACCCCAAGACGAAGAAAGTCAACGCGATTCCAGTTTCGAGGAAACTGACCGAATAACGCCTAAGCGTGAACCTGACGAAAATGATGCCGTACAAGATACAGAACAAGACCGATATCCTTCTACATCACCATATGATGATGGCAGCATGGATTCCAAGTACAGCAATGAAGATCAGATCGGCAGAGAAAGTCCACATGTGAAGCCTGATCCAGACCAACCGGAAAATCTTTCAAGTAAGAACTCACCGATATCTGGACCAATTTCAATTGCAACGGGACTACGTACATTTCCTTCCTTCCCTCTATTTCCACAATCTCCTCCTAGTAGTATTTCCTCTGAAAGTTTTACCCCTTTCCATAATACTACACCTCCAAATACTCTTGAACCAGACATAGCACGCGATCCTTTATTTTACAACTCACTTTTACCGCGTCCGGGCAGCAATGACAATTCATGGGAGAGCTTAATTGAAATAACAAAAACATCAGAAACAGCAAAGTTACAGCAATTGGTAGATAACATTGACAACAAAGTATCTGACCCCAACGAATGTATAGTGTGCCATCGCGTTCTTTCTTGTAAAAGTGCATTGCAGATGCATTATCGAACTCACACTGGTGAAAGACCGTTCCGTTGCAGATTATGTGGTCGTGCGTTTACGACTAAGGGTAACCTAAAGACACATATGGGCGTTCATCGTATAAAACCACCATCACAAATGCTACACCAATGCCCGGTATGCCACAAAAAGTACACAGATCCTACGTTATTACATCAACATATACGCATACATACTGGCGAGCGCGTCGATTTATCTTACAATCAGAGCCAAAAAACTGAAATTAGCAATCGCCCACAATTCAACGACGGTGCAGATAGTAGCGATTATCCTTCATATCGTCCCGCTCCACCTACTTTATTCCCAACTCCTTCTACTCCCGGCGACCGACGGGCGGACTCCCGCGGAACCGACGATGAGAGCGGCCGGGACGAGCGCGAGCCCGCTACTCGGGAGTTCGACGACGACTCTGATTTGAAGGATCGTCGAACTTCGCCGCTCTCCGTCTGCGCCTCGGCGTCCGAATGCGAAGTAAAAACCATCACCACAACGGCTTCCCTCCCATCGGCGACAGGTTCGGAGAGCGGGCGGAGCGCACGGGCCTCGCCGTCATCCCCGGCGCTGTCAGCGCTGTCAACGCCACCACGGCTGCCCCAGCACTCACCGCTGCCATCACCACCCACGCCGCTCGCCGCACTAGGAGCTCTCGGCGGATCGCCCTTCAGCCCACTTGGACTTGCGTTCCCTCCCGCAGGTATGCGATAGCGGGATCTTATGATTTTTGTCCGCCCCGGTCGTCCGCCTCCTTTCCCTGCTTTGGTTCCTTTACATTCATAAACCAATAATAACTTCCTTGCCGGGCGCTCGATAACACGCTGAATAAATGCATTAACCCGTTCATGGGAGAGAAACATTTAAAAATTACTAAAAGATCGCATGTTGAACTTGGTATCTGACGGCGTCATTGAATAATGGATTTATCTGTACGCAGTGCGCGGGAACACGACCTGTAACATCTGCTACAAGACTTTCGCCTGCAATTCCGCGCTGGAGATTCACTACCGCAGCCACACCAAGGAGCGACCTTTCAAATGCACCGTTTGCGAACGTGGCTTCTCTACGAAGGTTCGTTACATTAAATGTTACATACATATCTTTAATCGTAAGCGTATTTAACGGCGGCTTATAAACATTTACCGCTAAAATGATTATCATGTAATAGTCACATACCTACATACACTGCTCCGATTGAATGTCTTTGGCCTCGAGCCAGTTCATACTTTATTGTTACACAAATAGCGGCACATATCTACGCGTTCACGACGTTCCCTCCAATTTACAGTACATTTTCAAACATCCTTATATACAATAGCGACTAAATAATCTTACAATGCGGTAAACATAAACTGGGTCTGGTCCATTAAAAGATCACATTTGGGAACATTCGATGTCGACGTCATCGACTTAACAACGGGTACTAAAACTAAAGACTAATTTGATTTTCTAAGTCCAATGAAGTCCTCGAAGTTCAGACGAGCCGTCAGAATGCAAGGTGGAGCTCTGAAACAAACTTAAAGCTCCGGTTTTCATTTCATCCGAGTTTCAGTGCATTAATTTTGCAAGCAGTAATTACAAGCGTGTAGACGTCGGCGTCTCCAGTCCGCATTAGTTTAGCCGTTGTCGTCGCAGCGCGCCCGACCCGGCCGTCTTAAATAGCCAGTTAATTGACGATTACCTCCGCAAACTTGTAGGCCCACCGTTTGCGATTCAATCGAAAACCCATAAATGCTATTAACAAGGACACACAATTATAACTTAACCAAGAGTACCCGTGGTTCTTGATACATCAAACAATCGAACTGATATATTTATCATTACATTTGTGGCGGCTGATCCGATACACGCCTGCATTAAATACAATTCTTTATTGGGAACTAAACACATTAAGGCAAAAAAAAATGTTTAAATTACATGTGTACATGTAGATTGTCGTGAAGAAGTGACATTTATTCTATTGTGACACTTCGTTTTAATACAAAAATAAGGCATTTAAATCACAGTACATTAATATTGTCTTGAAATTATATTATCGTACATGAATATCATATTTAAAAAAATATTTTTATTATTTTAGATCTATAATTTGACAATCTATAAAATTATCACAAAACAATAATATAAATATTAAATATTTATACAATTCTATCAATTGCATTAAACGACAATGATGATTAACCGGACATTAAATTATTATTTGAACACGTTTCTTATAAATGTTTTTCTTAACTAACTAAAATTAGCCCATTAGTTTCGGTACTTATTGGTACTGACTGAAGATAATAATTATATGTCTATGACTCAACCATTAAATTGTAACACGTTTGTATTTATATTTAAATACAACTCGTTACAATACAAATAGAAGCGCTACATTTAAACCTTAAAGATTTATCTATGATTATGGAGGTCCGTCGGTATCTTCATTATGCTTACTTATATAATATATACTACCAAGAGGTAATGTCACATACGCGAATATTGTTAAAAGAATAAGTTACTCGGTGTGCGGGTGAGTACGGGATAATTGAACTGCCTGCCCCCCCACAGAGTTAGGGTACACTCGTGTCGAATAACCTTTTATGCGTTAACTATAATAACAAAATATGTACATTGCCTCTTCACAATGCACTGTGTGAGCGACGATACTTAACCATTGTGTACATATATGAGAAATTCGTTGATTTAAACGTTTTTATTACAGAAGGTTAGATATTTTGTGTATATGGCAAATAATAATTTAAAAAATACTTATTTATGTAGGTATGTGATAAATTTATAACACTACAGTTTTATCAACACAACTTTTTGGTCGTAAGTTCGATTACTTCAGGCTGAAACATAACTTTTGATTATATGTTTACTCATAATACAATTAACAAGAACTTGAGCGATATGGCTTCGACCACCGCTATTAGTATTAAATTTCTAACAAAACAAACAGTCTTTAAATATTCAAATAATATTCCGTCTCAATTTTATTGTAAATATTAATAAAGAACACTTTAGCTCTACTTAAGCCAATTAATTCAATATTTTATACAATGCATTAAAGTTTGATAAAAGGATGTTTTTAGTTTTATGGCCATTCAAGTTTTATAATCAGATCGGCCAATATTTTAACGGTGAGGCTGCGCCCGCGTCGATGTCGCTGGGCATCGCCACAAAAATGATAAGTCATAAAAAGAACGTCACGGAAAACGATCAGAATATTAATTCGTGTCGTAAAATATTTATTGCGTATAAATCCTTGAGCCTTTACCTACGCTTCTCGTCATAAAAAGATTATTTATGCCTGACAAAGTAACATTTTCGTATGTTATCGAAAATGTCATACGGGGGCTTTATCAATAAAATAGTTGATAGTTTATGACGGCGCTTGTTAGTTCTTAGTATGCGTATACAACATCATGCACTTATACTGGTACCCTACTCATGACTAATAATCTAGTTTCATAACAAATATGTTTTATAACCCAATTTACGTAATTTTGTACAAATATCACAGAAATATTAAAAAATCTCTAATGAATGAGTACAGAAATCAACATTATTTAGGAAAACTTTTACATGTTGAGACTTATACACTTCAAGTTGCAAAGAATGTCAACCATTCGATGACAATCAAATGACCATTTAGTAATAGAAGAATCTATTTAATTTTATTATTTGAAATAAAATTCCATAAATCGAAACGTAATTTTAGTTATTAGGTTTACTGAACCAAATAACCAATAAGAAGGTTGCAAGAACTTGAACCTGTGATAAATATTTCAGATAAAATTCCAAATGTAAATTAATAAAATTGTATGTTTATTTGATATAAATATAATTATTTTTATTCGGTCTAAATATAATTATAAATTTCTTTCTATGGAAAAAAATACATGTTGAATGTCTGTGGATAATAAATATTTCATTATAAAATACAAATTGTCGGTAACATTAAAGGTATTATAACAACATAGATCCCACAAATGCCTATGTTACAATTTAAAGCGTAGCTTTTCATTGTCGACGCTAAACATGTCCCAACATGCTTCTTTTCTGACTAATGACTTTACAATCTAGTTCTCTGGATTACATTTTCAATTATCCCTAGTACATGGGCTTACAAAGATGCAGTGTAAGATTTATCTATTTAAATTATTCAGTCTGAAGAAAAAGTAGAGACAACGTTTGTTGGATTTAAAACTATTTTAATTCCTTCATTATTAAATAATATGCTATGTTATCATACAAAAAAACATAAACCCGATTTTGTTAACAAAATGTAACTTTTGAGTTGTGTTTTTACTTGGCCTTCACCAACTTAAAATAATTCTATTAACTAGGCAGCCTCAATTTACAACGACTATTACTCAAGCGCGATGACGACTTTATTGTATTGTATGTAGTTTGATGATAAAAAAATGTAAAGAAAGTTTATTTACATTTATTATACAAATTTATTAAATACTTTTAAGTCATATTTCTTTATCCTCTCGCGCCATATCTCTCGTTCACTTACCTAACATCAACGCAAATAAACAAGTCAACTTTTAATTGACATGAAGCCAGATTTATACCGGAAATAAGAAGTTACATCTCTTTATCTTTGTTAATTTTAAGATTATCTGGCAACCATTAAATTCGTTACTTATACTGGATGTAATCACTACTCATTTGATGAATTCTTTAGTCGATGCTGAACATACGCTCAAAATGACCCCAAAATCTCAGATACACGGTTTGGTATAAACAAAATGCACAACGCGCATTAAAACACAGAAGTGATGCATAAAACAGTTTTTGTTCCGGCTATATGAGCGCCAACGGGTTTACACAACCCCTGATCTTAAGAAGCGGCCGAGGTCGCTAACCAGTTGACATGTAAGCCGGAGGTCCTGAGACAATAGAGATCGCTGAATTACATGCTCACAGCGTGTATATCGGTGTTCATACCTGTGCATGCGCTTTGTTTGTTACAATCGACTCATCCCTATCTACATACGCACGTATATATGCGGAAGGTGCCGCATATGCGCATATAAAGTAGAATAAGCACGTCAGCTCTTTAAGGACAGAGACATTTGGCACTCTTATAGACACTCCGTTGGGCAGGCTGAAGCGTTCCGCTAAATTATTACTGCCAGAGGCTGCGACATAAAGAAACTCCTTGCAGTCTTTTTTCCCGATTCGTATGACCTGAAATTATCCAAGATAACAATGAATTGGCACGTACTAAGGAAGCGTGTTACATCCTAGGTTAGATCTGGCTTTCATTATATATTTACAGATAGGTGTATATTATGTGTTAAGAATTTAACATGTAAGATACGAACAAAAATAAATTCTTATTCTTTGTACTATACAAGTATTTTAATTTCGATTATCACGCACGCTCCGTTCACACCCAAAAATTGACGCCGAATTTAACGGTTAAATAGCGGAGATATAAACTAAAGATGGAAAAATATGAATATCTCGATACGTAACAATATAACGCTTACATATAAAAGAGTGATAAACAAAACTAAATATTCTGGTCGCAAGTATGGTAACCCCGTTTACGTTTGAAACGAATGTCTAAACACCTTTTACGCATAATATTACAATAGAATGTGCTTATTTTTCTAAGAAACTTTTTAAAAGTAACCAAAAACTTGCTCATGTAGAAATAACAATTACTACGAGTAGGAAACAGAATACGAGTCAGTAAAACGCCACTCCAACTGGGTATCCGTACTCAGTCTTATATAGGCCTTACGGATGTTAACTTATATTGTCTGAGGACCAAATTGAAAAACCTCTTAGTTGATAAATATAACTATAACGCTGTGAGCATACGGCACCTTATAAAAAGTACCATCTTTTGGAAGCACTACTGGTTAGCGACGAAAATAACTGGAGGAGCAGAATAACCTTGGATACTAATGTCTAGAATTTTCAAACGCATCGTCTAAATATCATAGTCATAATTGAACAAAGTTAGACTATTGTGCTACTATTATTCAGATTCTATGGTGTAGATTTCTGCGTAATCGAAGTAGCGAGTGATAGGTACTTGAAAATCTATCAATCAAAACTCTCTCGCCTCTACCGGCACGAACTTATTGTTGACTGCGTCGTTGGTCGAGGGTCTGCAAGTGCGACGGTAATCGCGGTGGCCTACGTTTATTTCCAGGTCATGTGCTATACTGGACTTTGGAACTTATGTTATCTAGAAGAAATTTGATTAGTGGCTCGAAGTCTGGATTTGTGGCCGATGCATGACAATACTGAGCCTATTGCGTATTTGGACGTAAACGTAACTGGTGAAACGTGGAAGTTGATTACACTATTCTACTTACCTCTTCGGGAATTACAGTCGTGATGTGACAGTTTTTACGTAATTGTAACGTAAGTGTTAATTAAATTAACACTAATATAATCACTTTAAAACAATCCGCGGTTGGACTGCTTCGTGGTCGTTAAAACGCGATTAAAACAAATTATATTAGCATGTATGACATTATATTTAAACAACCCAGAACATTACATTTACTGTTTCAATTAGAACAATTCTATTTGAGTTTCAAATGTCATATGTTAAAAAAAACTTCCCTGAGCACAGATAGTGTCGTT
>DWEI01000320.1:0-23528 GCA_018245875.1 Mysoria ambigua | reverse complement strand
ATCCAGACTCCGAACCACTACTAGAAAATCTAAATTAGAAAATTTTGTAGTGTTCGACCCGGGAATCGAACCTCCCGGGACCTCTCGATCGGCAGTCGCATCTGCAACCAACACGACCAACGAAATTATATACATAACGAAACAATACAACACAATCTTTAGTATGCGCACCGGTGACCTGGCAACCCGAATGCCCAGCGCGACACCGAGCCTCATAATCATCAAGTAACCAAGATACTGGACAATGGGACAGACACAAGTATCCGAAATGAAACGCTTGGATTACACGTGCAATAATGACATCGGACAAGTACGAGGAAACATACGCGGCACTCTGTCACTGCCTACACTTCGAGCGGTCTGGCGCGATGGTACAATGAGGGATTACGTAAACGAACTATGTACGTCATATCGACATCACTTTTGTACCTTTGAAATCCTGTTCCGCTACATCGCCGGCTATTATGAAAAACTCAAAATTAATATATTCATACTCGTGGTAATAGGCTGCGCGTTATTCAGATATTAATTGGCAATGGTAATTATTACTTGTTTTTGTTTTTAATTATTTTTGTTTCGTGAGTTAATATTAATAATGCCTATAGTATTGTTCAGGCATTGAACCCAGGATCTCTTAATCAGCTGTCACTCGACCCATTCGATAGTCAAATCCACAGTTCGGCTCTACAAGATTTATACAATATTTTAGAGCAAAGTTGGCTGAGAGTTTAACCTTACTTTACAGCAGGAAGAATGGGCGATTAGGGAGAGAGGAGATTTGCACCTCTTTGCTAAACTGTTCACTGATTTACAATCATTTTAATTCCACCCAATGGCTCTACCGAGGGCCCAAGAGAGGTAATCTAAACGAAATGCGAACGGAAACAGCTGGATTCTAATGGAACATGATTACGTAGGTACAACCGATTCAGGGTCCTAGTAAAATTTAACGAATTTTGTGAAACTACACATCGTGGTGATGTGTTCATGGTTTGGATTCCTAATTCTGTGAGTGGTAAGAAGCCTGCCATCCCGCACTCAACTAGCGTGATGGTCTAAGCGATACCGCGCGATACCTTAACCCTTCTTCTACTGAGAGCAGACCGTGTCCTGAAGTGGAAACTGAAAAGGATTCATGATAATGATCATGATAGCCAAGGCCAGGTGAACTTCAGTTTAGCATCAGTATAAAAGTATAAAAAGTCACTATTCAGAACCTTGGCAAGAACACAATTAAATAAAAATGGTTCTAGATATATACAGATAGATACAGACTAACTCTGTGCTCGCTTTTTTTCCCAACGCTATTATCGTTCCACTGTTGGATCATGGCCTCGTCTCAAAATGAGCAGGCTAAGGCCGTAGTCTGTCATGCTGGCCAAATGCTTATTGACAGACTTTACAGACCTTTAGAGAACATTTTATTTACTCTGAGGTGTGCATGTTTCCTCACAATGTTTTCGTTCACTTTATATAAAGTAACATTTAACTATAAAAAACATTTTTGTAGAAAAATGCGCACCAAAATTTAAACCCCGTGCCTGCGGAGTGAGATGCTGAATTTAAAACCATTAGGCTATCACTGTAGTTGCAGAAAAGTAGTTACATACAGTTAATTTAAATGTAGGTCAGATAAGTAATAAAATATATTACTGTTTATTTACATATAATTTAAATAAAATAATTTCATTTAACTGACCCAGTTAATTATTTGTGAGCTATTTTAAAATCAGAATTTAATTTTATCTTAAATGAACAAAGGAACGCAATATTATTTTTCAATGTAATACATTGGATTTTAAGTTTAACACGTGTATAATAATGAATACACCTTAATTTTCAAATTAAAATTCTGTAGTTATCGACTATTTTTATTCGAGCTATTATTATATTTTTGATTACCACTAATTTAAGGTTGAGTGTGTGCAAAGTGTGCTTTTGTATTTAACGTGTAATAATGTTACTGTAACTAAACAGTAATTTATTTCTTAAATAAGTTTGAATTCATCTTGTCCATTATTAATTTATTTATTGCTTTTTATTAAATCCTTTCATTTAAAAACATTCAATTCTTATATATGTTATAAAATCTTAGCATAATTACGTATGGCAGCATTGTTAGCTGCATAACTGTCTGATCTATGTCAATGACAAGTGTCGACGCAAGTGCAAAGCAAAATAAAAAAAGTAGTTTGCAAAGAAAACTGAACTATAGAAGACGTGATATTTAGCGAGAAATAATTACTTTCCTAACGATTTTTTTTATTTTTCGTTCTTAACAAGTGTGCGGTTAATGGATTGTCGCATTTAACGTATTATATTGTGAAAAAATGATTATTGAAAACCCAGACGCTTTCAAATCATGGTTGACGTCCATATTGGAACCCCTGTGAGTATATTTTCGGCCATGTTTTTTTCTTAATCGCATTTCCAAACACCCTCCAAAACGAGTTATTTTCTATTATTTCCATGTTTTTGAGCTATATCAGTGCATCTGACGCTGTGGAAACGTAAACATGTGAGTAAAATATGTCCAGGTGTCACATTACGGTTTCGTAATAGTTTTTTTTTATCAGCAAGCGTTTGACATATTCGCGTGGATACTAAATTCGTTCTGATTCTGAAATACCCTTCGACTTTCACTGCATCAAACTTTATTAGTGCAAACTTTCGAGTACGGAATATATTAAGCGTACATTAGTACGTTTGATTTACGTTCGATGACTAATATTATTAAGTTTTCAATTATGAGTGGAAGTGTCACACGTATAGGTTATATGAAATGGCACAGTCCCACTACAAGTGTCAAACTTAGCGTCAGCGTGAGATGGCTGGTGGAAAGTTTTACTATACTTTTGCGAATAGTATGTTTCATTGATCGAATATAGTTCAATGGAATTTATTGCGAAAACCTAATTAAGAATGTGGGGAATGATTTTACGATATGATCAGTTTTGATGTAAATTTTTCTTCTTAAATATATCTTAATTTCACACTATCAATGATAGCTTACCTAATGTATGCAACCACGTATGTAATTCAATTTATAACTTTAAATATACATCAAAATTGATTTAGTCACTGAATATTGTTATAATAATAAAACTAGATTGCTTATGTACTGGTTTTTATTTCATGTAAAAAAAACATCGAGATTTACATTAATTGGAAACGTGAAACTATTCTAACCATTGAATACAAGAGTTTTATTTAAGGGATTATTAATATTTTTCTAACACACAATAACTGGGTTGGTCAAATGTGTATTAAGACATAGTTTTACTTATACACGGATTAGCATGAACCTTTTATTCATGTACTGTTGCACATGGATCTCCTCTCGGAATAAGAAAGTTCAGGGTCCAGACTGCACACCAGCCATGTATGTGTTAATAGTAACACTTGTATTAAAAAACAATCTACCATCATGTTTTCTGCACCTTGATAAAATGTGCTTTATTGAAATTATCTTCTATGCATCCATATAACGTAACTTCACACCTGTAATCCTCGAAGGGGTAGGCAGAGGAATGCAGAACAATCCCATGTTTCACCAGTTATGTTTACGTCCCTCTGTGTAATAGGTGGTGAGCCTATTGCCAAACATATCCATATAGTTGTAAATGTTTATTTAGTCATAATATCTGTTGGCAGCTTTATGAGTCTACAGTTTGTTAAGTCATTAAAAAGGAATAGAGTCCTGTGTGAGACTAAGATTACATTGTGTGACCCTGTGCCGGGATACAGGGTGACATTAGAGACAACTTTGTATTTTAAATAATAAGGAAATTGAGGATGGGTATGCAGTCCACCTGATGGTAAGTGGCTACTGCTGCCTACGGACATCTGTGATCAACTCCAGGTAAGTTGAGCACAGATGCGCCTCTACTGCAGAACACAGCAGCGCTAAACGCTGCTGTTATAAGGCAGAAATAGGTGTGGTGGTGGTGCCGCCGGAGTCAAACCACAAATGTTTCTACCCCCATTTAACACAGTGGAATGGTATGGCCTGCTTATGCACAGCTAAATTTACCGGCAGCATTGTAGGTGGTGCAAGAAGCTGCGCTCTGTGATCTCCAACTTGCATGTCCAATGAGCTGACTGCAAGCATAAACCTTCAGGGCAAGGCCCATGTCTGGCGGTGGACTGCTATAGGAAGATGATTGTGAGGGAATGGAATACTCAATGATATGTTTATATTCAGAAATTCTTTTATCTTCCATATAAAATAAAATTTACCTTCATAATACCCCTATAAATGATTATTTATATTAACCTTAACAATAGCTATTACTTAGTTAATATTAACTATATAAACTTTTATTATATGAACCTTATAAACTATTATCATATTAACTCTTATATACCCTTATAAACTTATACTGTGATATGTTGGCTTATCACATACTAAATTTGTTTAAATATATTTGAATATATACGATCATGTGGTATACATTGTATATATTTTGTATGGAAATAATGCACTATGTAACACTCCATGATTGTTTGTGTTGATTCAGGTCAGTGTTTTGAGCTGTTTCTGTACTGTAATGTGTTTTAATAAAAAATGAGATTAATGTCTACCACTTGAATGGTAAAGGCTCAATGTCATCAAGACCACGGTTTATCTATTTTCCTTAATGTATATTCATTACTATGTTATTGCCTTGTAATTTAACATAGTTACCATACTTCATCTTCTATATGTTTACTTTTCTCCAAGGGCTGACTGGTGAAGAATGCCCACTAGGCATTAAGCCATTGGTATACAATAAAAAATAAATAAAGAATATATGTATATGACAATTACAAATGGGGTCCAAACTAAAACAAGAACATTGTTAAAGGACTGTAGTTGTGTATTAGTACATTAACAGTAGCTAGTTAACATTTTGTTAAAGGAAGCCTATTACGATTTTATTGACATATTAATAATAATTATATCTTGGACATCTCTGCACTTAGCTGTCCGATCCCAAAGTAAACATAATGAAAGCTTTTGTTATGGTAACCAGATTCTGGATTCAGTTTCTGGGTGGAATTTGAAAGTGTAACCTCTGTCAGAACAGTTGGCTCGCCTAACCAGTGCATGAATGAGCCAGTTAAATTCATCTTGAAAAATGCATATTGTTATTGCATGATGGTCTTGCTGTTGCCCACTACCAGTTGTCAAACCCAGTTGCCAAAACGGTTCTATTGTTTTGATGTTTCAATTTTATTTACCACTCAACCTAGTGGCTTTCTCATACGGTACTGTGGCAAGGATACTGAGATATTAAACTGTTATTGCACTAAACCCTCTTGGTGGCCTTCATAAATCTACGACAGACTAATCACAGAGAGTTTTGTAAACTCAATTGATGATTCCGCCGAGCGATGATCGTTATTATTCGTTCACCTCGACGTCTCCTCACTGTATTACGATCGGTCCGCTGTCGAGACCAACAAACCACAAGCACCGACGCCGCCACGACTAATTATAGCCGTCGCGTCCCACACCTCGCCCGCCGTGTCGCGCGAGTAACGCGGCGTTTTATTATTGTCCGACGCGTGCTATTACCATGTATTGTGTCAAGTTTATAGGATATATGTATGTGTGTGTGTGTGTGTGTCTGTGTTTATGTCATTGTGATGAGAAGTCAGCGGGCAGGAGTGTGAGGTTTGATGGTACAGTTTGTTTATTTGTAGGCAGTGCAGAAAGTTAAAATTAGCAATTATAATACTTGCTGCGAAGACATTGAATATTCATGTTTACGTGCATGCGGTCATTGTGAACGGTGTTTTTAGTCTGTGGTTGATCGCTAGGCACTCAATGTAGAAATGTTTACTTACATCCGTCGCGATACATTCTGCGATGATTGTATGTAAAATATCTGGCTGTAAATGATAATTGCGAAATGGCCGTCAAAATAAAAATAAAACCTTTTTGATATTCTAGACTTCACTTTGTACAGGAAATCATAGGTGATGTGGTCGGGCCAAGTTTCGGCTATGAAGTGCGATGCGGTGCGGTTCACGCGGCAGCAGATACTTTCTCCTTGCGACCTGTTGTCAGTAAAAATGTGGCCGCGGGGAGGACGCCATTGCTCTAGCCTCCTGTCACTGTGCACTGCCCACTGCCCACTGCCCACTGCCCACTGCCCCGACCGATGTGAGAGAATAAGCGCCGTCTCAGTACTCGACGGAGACGGTTTGTCAAACTGCATGTTTAGGACATTTTGTTGTGTATACGTGTTCTCAATGACCGTAGTGTATATGATAAGATGAACAACTGTTATTGTTATCATACATTCGTTTACTTTTGGCGCGAAAGTCTCGAAACGAATGTTGCACTTTCGAAATTAACAAGAACAGTAAGTAGACTTTAATTGCGGTAGAGCTCTATGCAGGTCGAACTGAAACGATGCCACGGTAGCAATCATTCATTTTGTTCCTCAGTTAGCGCTAGTCTGCCGAGTGTGAAAATGATCATGAAAATTACCTTCTACCAAGAACAAACGAAGACTTTCGAGTACCTCTTTCACAGTCTGTCCCGCCTTATTTCTGTTTATAGACACGATCAATGAAAAACATTCTGACGAGACCGTATTTTTACCACGAATTCAACGTAACTCCATACTGAATTACAAGAAAATAGCCTTCCGCGGCTTTATAGGGAGAACGATGTACGTGGGTAAAGAGAATTGCTCTTAAATCACATACAAACGTGTCCTGTACGTACGAGACTAATCTAGCATCGTTTCGGCGGATTGACGGGTCGTAAAGGTGACGTGGCGCGAGAAAATGAATTATTTAATCATTAGTGCGCAGGCAAAGGTACCGTGTTTGCTCATCTGAACGTTTGTCCGCTCAACCGACGTTTCGTAGCCGAGTGGACATAATCTAGCTGGGAAGGTCCCGTGCGTGCTGCTGCTGAGTCTGAAGCGAGTACAAGAATCAGTTAAGACAAAAATTATTGTGAAATTATATGAAATTAACCTCCAATTCGTATTTTATCTATTATTAATATTACGTGTTTCGTGCATATCACTTGTGATAAGCCTTTTGTAGTTTGTAAATAAGTATGTTATAATAGATAAGACAATATTAAATATATACGCAATCTGCGCTTCCTGTAAAGCGGGCATGTGAATTTTAAGAGTAAAGTAACAGCCACACGTTAGCTTAAACTCCAAGTGAAGCAGTCTTCATTTGGTACGGAGTCAATATAAGCCAGGCACTTCTAGATATTTAAAAAAAGAACTGAACGGAAGAAACTCCTCTATTTCCCTATACTTGTAAAGACTAACGTATTAAATTACTTCGTTTGCTTTTTGGTACTACGGCAGTTGATAATATTAGTGTACAGGTGGCGCTACTAGTCAACTCTTGCGCTCGTCTTGGCGTCTTGCGCATCCTTGCGGGAGGGAGACGCTATTTTTATTATATCTCAATTTGTAGAACTTATTTTGGATTCTTCTACCCCCGGATAAATCTATATTTATTCTTAATAGCCGCTCGTGACTTATTTAAACTATGATGGATTCCAGGTGTGATGCAGACCCCGCTGCGCTCGCCAAGTATGTGTACGCGCTGGTCAAGAAGGACAAACCGCTGGATGAGCTCCGGGAGGGCATGCTGGATCAGCTCGATGTGTTTCTTCAGCAGGGTAAGTTACTGTGCCGCATTGACCTTAATCATTAGTCATTACACAAACGAGTGTCATATAATTTGAATACGCTGTGAACGGGTGGTGTGAATGTGCGGGGAGAGAATGATGAATGGTAGACACAGCGTATCACATCTGTAAGGTTGAAGATATTGAGTAATCTGTGGTCTGTGCGTACTTCATACAAAACAGGCCCTGATGATAATCTAATAATAAAACAACTAAGAGTTGCCTTATACAATTCCAGAAACAAAACCTTTTGTGGACATGCTGTTCAAGGCGCTAGAGAGCCAGGATTACTTGAAGCCGCTGATCGGTGATGCCAAGCCGCTTTCGCCGTCTCCTGAGGAGCAGGAGCTTAAGAAAGAGGTTGTCGAAGCCGAAACCAATGGAAACGGTCAGTTTGTGAGAAAGAAAACTTTTAGCATTTAAGAATATTCAAGTTTTAATTTATTTAATCCCATGTCCCACATGACGCATTCGAGGCACGTCCACTCATCACCGCCTCCCACGTTCGACTGATAGCCACTGACGTAATGCAATGAGTGCATTCAATGTTTTATTTTACCGTTGAATAGGGATAGGTATATATGTGAATAAAAAAGAAATCTGTATTTCTTTTGTAACTATTTTGAACAAAGATATTGGTTTGCGGGGACTTAGAAGTCTTCGGCACCATTTGAATGCATGAAGAGTAATGAATGTATAAGAAGCACTTCAACTCTGTAAGGACAGAGATATTTATTACTCGGTCCTCCCTGAGTACCTCCTGATGTATCCGGCATGATGAGATAATTGTAATTATAACTTTTGAAGGGCCATATTTTATTTTAGATATCAATTTGTTCTCCAGGCACTTTAGCCCAACCGATCACGGAGCGCGCGCGCGCCCGCTCGCCGGGGGCGCTGGCCGCCATGCAGCCGCGCGTGGAGGCCCAGCGCCACCGCGTGGTGGTGGCGCGCAACCCCCGGCCGCACGCACCGCCCCACCAGGAGCAGACGTTGACCAAGGTGCGTGAATGGGCAGCGCAGGAAATGTGTAGAGAGGAGATGTTGTAGCAGAAGATTAATGTTATGTTATAGGTGACAGTATGTAGATTGAAATGTATTTTGTGACCATCTAGGTAGATATGAATTGGGAAAATTAGAAGAAGTTAAGAGTGGCAAGTTAAGGTTGGGATTGTGTAACGTTTCGAGAACAAATAAAATATTTATACTAATGTAGACATCATAACTGCCGTCAGGCGGCCATCGAAAAGGGTTAATTCTAAAAGGGAGAATTCTGGAAGTGGAAGTGAATTCAAAATAGCTCTGTTTTAGACGTGCGCAGAATTAATTTAAACGAGGATGTACTAAATATAAAAGTGGTACGCATATTATGTGACGTGACAGTGTTCATCTATGAAAATATTTCTTAAGTTAATACTAGAACGTGTGTTACAGGAAATGTAATCGATGTGTAATTACTGTTGCAGGTGTTACCGCTGAACCAGCTTCTGGAAGAGCCGGTCGACCAGCCGCCGCGGAGGAGGGACCGGAGAGGAGATTCAGTGAGTGTCAATGTTCTTTATATTCCTATGAATTGAATGAACAGTTCATTATAATATTTTCCAACAATGTAGTTTTTTGAGTACAATAAAGTCTAATTTCGTGGGCACGATGGTTCATTTGTTCTCTTGTACCACACATAACGTCCATCATCGGATAAAATGTAATAGACGAATCTTAGCTATCTGTTCCCCGTGTGTGGAACGCTAAGTGCGTGCGTGTGCTAACGGCGGAGTGTGCGCAGCTGCGCGACAAGGAGGAGCGGCGGCGGCGCCAGTCGCGCTCGTGGGAGCGGCGCGCGCGCACGCGGCGCCACGCGCGCGACGCCGACCACGCGGCCGACGCGCGGAGGTACGACAAGAGGTAACGCGCCACTAACTGCTACTAACGCTCGTGCGCCGGGGCCCGCGGCCCGGGTGGCGGGTGCACCGGGCCGCGATGAATAACGAGAATGGTAAATGTGACCGAGACCGTTGCTCAGATGATATTTTCTCCGGAATGTTTGTGAATCGTTTGATCGCAGTCTTTAAGCATTTAAGGTTTGCTTTGATTCTCTTTGGCAAAATATTTTAATTATTTCTGACCACATTATTTTGGGTATTCCAAAGAAAATGTACACCATATAAGCATGTTTGTATATGTATACAAATCATATTAACCATACTAATCTACTAACAAATAATCAAATCGCTATAAAGCTATTGGGTATATTGTTTCGATCCAATTTACCGCATCTATGTACGCTCACATCGTATCGATATTTTCAAATTGTAACTTATTTCTTTATTTTGAAGTTTATTGTGAAGTGACATCACAATAGAATCGATTAGTCAACACACAGTGCTCTTAACGTTGAACAACCACGAGTGCTAGTGCGCTAAGTGCTCGTTTGTTGACAGACGTCCAATTTCAAGGTCCCCGTCGCCGCGCGGCCGCTACCGCAACAGGAGTCCGCCGCCCGTCGCGCTCGACCGGCCGCCCAGCAGGTCCAAGTGAGTAGGCCTCGTTGACCCGGTGGGCACTGGGATCGTACCGTGTGGATATGGTGCTGCTACGTGGGGCTCTAGGTTTTTTCTGTGCGTGTGTTTTGAATGACTAGAGAAGAAACTCAAAAGCGGTACGAATACACTGAAATACAGTACAAAACAATGTAATGAATGTATTGTTGTTATTAAGCATTATTTTCATGTCAATTGTCATGTTTGTTTCTCAGATCGAGGTCGCCGATCCGCGACCGCGACCACGAGAGAGAACGAGACAGACTGCGGGTGCCGAGGGAGCTGGAGAGAGACAGAATGTCGAGGGACCGAGAACACAGAGATAGGCTCTCGAGGTCCAGGGATAGGGATCGGTGGGTTGTTTGTTGTGTATTACCTTGCTACATATAAAAGTATTATATAAAAAAAAATTGTTTTGTTGAATAAATGTGCAAACCGCTTTTCTGTTCCGAATGTATCTGTCGATATACTGTTCCTGGCATGGTATATGCTGTTGAGAGGTATAGTGCACATAAAACTATTGCCAATGATGAAATACAAGGCAGGACCTGTTCATCTCGTACCACAGTGGTATACTAATGTAATTTACCAAGGACGAACAGACTAATCGAAAGAAAAAGTTGAATTTAGTCATGCCAGCGCTGGCCGATCACGGTATGGCACGGTCCGCCTAGGCGCAGCTATACTCTTTAAGGGCAGCAGCGTAGGTGGTGCGAGGGGCTGTGCTCTGCGGTCGTCGACCCGTATGCCCCGCGTGAGGATAGTGGGTATAACCCCCCAAGGTGGTCTGTGTCTAGCCGTGGACTACAATAGGCTGATGATGATAACTATCTTCCAACAGGTCCCGAGACAGGTCGCGCGATCGCTCACTCTCCCCGCTGCCCGATTCGCGATTAGATCACATGGATCCGTTCAAACGGAGGTGTCGAGACTTTGACGGTACGTATTGCTCTTAACCTTGTATATTGTATAGTTCCTGTACATATCTACCTAAGGGCGCTCTATTATGCGTTTTGGTTGTCGGATTAGGCCTTCAACAGACTAGAGAATATGCTGACAGCCTAAAATTTCAAATGAGCGGTTATATGGCCCCGGAATACTTGTGTATATATTGAATATACATGTCGGTGGCTGAACGACGAGTGGCTCTATTGGTGTGTTGTATGTGTGTTGTGTGTTGGTTCCAGTGAAAGGTTACTGCATGCGCGGCGACCTCTGCGAGTGGGACCACGGCGTGGACCCCGTGGTGCTGGAGGACGCGGCGCTGACCAGGGTGCTCATCCCGCCGCCGCCGGTGCCCGGTGAGTTCACACGTACACTACATCTGTGACGATCGCTTTGTAGTTCAGTAATGGACACGTTGGTATATCTCGTTCACTTTGGATTGAGCATCATTTTTAAATAAAAACAGATGTGATTAATAGAATATATAGAATTTAACATGGTGCTTGATATAAATATACGGTGAACATGCGCTAGTACTTCATTGCAAGCCACCCGTAGTGCGAGCTGAGATCGGCCGATTGACTCGAAGTGTGTTTGTGGGCAGAGTACAACCCGCAGGCGCCGGACATCTGGTGCGGCGGCGGCTTCGCGGCCTTCGCGCCGCCGCTGGCGCTGCCGCCGCCGCACGCGCCGCACGCGCCGCCGCACGCGCCGCGCGAGCTCGTGCCCATCCCCAGGTACCGCGGGCCCTCACAGCCTGACGTACACGATCTAGCGAGAGGCCACAGTTAGGGAGCTCGCTAACGGCGACTTTCAGTCCTTAGTCACATTCGCAAGGCAGAATAAGGGCGATTCAGTATTGCTGCTGATGTGCGATTGTTTCGGACGGTAATTGTAGCAGAATTTCAAAATCATAGAGTACTTAAAGGTTAGAGTGGGTCCAGCGGAGCGCGCACCGTTGCAAACACCCTAGAGAATACTAGAATTGCCTTTCAAACATTAAATGTGATGATGTTGATGAAGTTTGTATCAATATCAGAAACAATCTTAAATATCAGAAACAATCTCTGATTTATTGTAATCTTATTTATTTATTAAATTAATTTTTTTCCAGAGTAAGACATGAACCCCCATTGGGAGTCTTGCCAGTCAATCCACCGAGACATCCACCCCCAATGAAGAAGAACTTTGACTACAATAGGCTTGGTATGTATTGTGTTTGGATTCTTAAATTATCTTGTGTATAAAACAGGAAAATGTGCTCTCCGTGACTATCTGTGACCCCAAGATAAGTGAATGCAAATAGCTGTATTGTATCTGGAATCCAAGAGAATAAATAGTATGATAGTTCTGTAGTTTTACCTCAATTATTTAACACTAAAAGCAGTATACATGTGGCATTTCTTGTCTGTTTAACTTGTTTTGAGTCTGCTGGTTGGCATGATGGTGGTGGAATAGTCATTTGTCTAATATTTTCTTACAGTGTTATGATTTTGATAAAAAAGACCAATCTGTTGACTTCTAATCTCGAATTGCATATTCATCATGAGGTAGCCGTATCAATCTATTTGACAGCATCTACTATTTAAATATATTATTTTTAATATTCCCTTGTCGCGTTCTCGGCTCAGGTCCATCGCGACCCCCGCTGCCGGCGAACGCCGCCAACTGCTCGTTGGAAGTGAAGAAGGTACCTCGCGGCCTCAACGACATCACACATCTGAACAACCATTTCAGCAAGTTTGGCAAGATTGTTAATATACAGGTGAGCATTGACCATTCATTTGTAGACTGTAGAGTGTTACTTTTGGTTTTGGAACATCTTATTGTTGGCTGTGTGAATGAATATATATATTATTAGTGTGAATGAATATATTTTATTATATTTAAGTTGAGGACTGTTGAACACTACATGTTGAGTTGGGCCCTTTTGACACTCCTCCATTGACGTACACAAGTGATCTCTGAGCGTTCTAAGTGGAAAAGATAAAAAGACACATGCTAGTTGGCAGAGGTTGGGTGTGACAAGCTAGAGGTAAAGCTCAGTGGTGTGATATAGGACAGGGCCAGTGTGTCCAGCGGTGGTTGGGAATAGGTTGATGATAATCACAAAGAATAAGTAGAGGTTATGGCGTTTAATACGAATTATAATTTTACCTTTTACTTTTTCAAGTGTCCCCGGTGTTACTTCCATGTCACAGATTAAAGACTATTAATCAATATAATTATTTTCAGGTGTGCTACGAAGGGGACCCCGAAGGTGCGTTAATAACGTTCTCGAATCCGACTGAAGCCAATGTCGCGTATAAGAGCACAGAAGCCGTCCTCAACAACAGGTTCATCAAGGTGTTCTGGCACAACCCTGAGGTTAGTATGCTATTATTAATACTGTATCATCACAATATGTCGCTTAGGAGGTAGGCAAAGGACGCCAGGTATTACATGTGTCTATCCATATAGACCTGATGTGCTAATTCTACACACATCACAATCTTGATATGCACACTGTTTTTAGTGACTAGGACTGTTGAGTTATTATATTACATTGCCCCATAGGTAATGTTGGTTGCAAGGGGGGCTGCCAGTCCTAGGCTCAAATTCCAATTTGGATATTATTATATTTTTCTAACTTAAATTTTCTAATAGTGGCCCAGAGTCAGAATATGTGTCCAGTTATGGGGCTCACCATGTATTTCATGATGGGATGTAAATATAACTACTGTAACGTAACAGTGTATAACAAGCCTTAACCTATTTTGGGGAATACAGGCGTAATTCATGTTACATTCAATTCCTTTTCCTGTATTACATGCCAGGTTTTTTATGGGGTAGGAAAGTACTACTGATAAATGTTATATATCCTTACAAACCTGCATTTATTTCATCATTATACTAATGTATTTGTTTTAATATTTATTTATTTATAATTACATTTACAGAACAAGCAAGAAAATACACCGGCGCCCGGGCAGCAGGCCAACAAGCCGCCGGAGAGACAGAGTGCGCAGCATCCCATGTCACACAACAAGGTGCTCATCAACCGGGAGAACATCAAGGCCACCGCCGACAACAAGCAGGTCCGGGAGCAAGCTGAGAAGGAGAAGGTATGCTCTTGAATATTTGTACTATATTTACTGTAAATGTTTAGTAACTCTTGTCTATTATTGTCATACAAGTAATAATCGTGTAATGTATGGACTGTATGGACTGAAGCAGGTTTATGTCTAAGTTATTATGTACTGTACGTTGTGACGGAACTAAGCTGTGGACGTTGCGTGCGAGCGCAGCAGGCGCCCAAGGAGGCGGCGAGCAACGGGCTGGAGGCGGGCGCGGCGGGCGCGGCGCGGCGCGCGGGCGGGCGCGCGGCCGCCAGCGCCGCCGTGCTCGACATGCACAAGCGCGCGCAGGAGCTGCTGCAGACGCAGCTGCGCCAGCAGCGCCTGCTCATCCAGCGCCTCGAGGCCGGTCAGTGCGAGCGCGCTCTGCCCGGGACATCCTTGTTCTACTGTACATTGTGCACATAACGTGTGTCAGTTATAATTGTGCCTTGAATGCAATCACCTGAAAACTGAGAATAGAAAAAGTCTAGCTTGGTAAAGTTTTGATTGCAGCCTATGAAAACTTGCAACACTGGGACAAAATTCTTCAGAAATACTTCAGGATGATGCCAATTTTATATTTTATGATATGCAAAAGTGTTACATAAGAACCACAAAATTTGTTAATTGACAGAAAAAATACCATATAATATAAGTTTCTGTTGACATGTTAAACTTTTTAAAACATGTTTGTATGGATTTGGGTATGTGTGTGTGTTTCTCATCATTGATACAACTCTGTTGCAGGCAATGTAACCGAGTCTCAGAAGTCCACATTGATGGAGGCCATCAACGCAGCGCAGGAGGGCATCGAGAAGCTGCGGAAAGAACTGGTCGCGTACAACGGCATGTTGAGGCAGATGCAGGTCGGTCATTTTTATAATATTATTATCTATGTACACATACTATATATGTTTATTCAGACACTTTAGCATTGACGTTTATATAAGTATATCCAATTATTCGTTGTTGGATTTATTGATAAATAGGAGGCATTTAGAATGGCCTGCTGTACTGTCTGTGTGATCATGTATTCCTTTCAAATTAAGTTATTTGTATTGGTACATTGACTTTCCCACAGACCTTTACACATAGTTTTATAGTATACTGACGTAGAGCACGTTGTGTTATACTGCACTATTATTGATTCAGTGGAAGATGTGGGTTTGATTCCTACTTTGGATGAATATTTTTGTGATAGTAATTTTATTCTACGTTTTTAGAATGTTAGGTCACATCTAAAAGAGTCTACGCAACAATATTTATAAATGCATAGTTAAATATATTGTTGTAGGTGTCCTTCTTATTAATTATATTCTCAGTCGTTTACTTTTCCATTTTTTTTAAATGTGATTGTGACCTTTTGTTCTGCACACAATTGAACATGACGTAGTGGTCGTCGATTTTTACAAGTTACACGTGAACGACGTTGCTGTTCAGTAACATTGACTGTGTGGAGCCGACATAGCCGACGGTCCGACGCGTGTCGCCCGTCACGCCGCCGTGACGCGGCACTCGTCGGAGCGCGGTCTGTCCGGAGCAGGCGGCGCGCGAGGGCGGCGCGGCGCTCGCGGGGGGCGTGGCGCGCGCGCTGGCGCGGCTGCGGCTGCAGGTGCGGCGCGCGCGGGCGCCACCCTCGTGCATGCCACTGTGTGCTATGCATTTCCACTTGTGGCTCTCGCGCACAGATGTCGTTAGGCATGTGGGCCTGTAACAGTGACGACTCTATGGGGCTCCTAATGAAGGAAAACCCGATGAATCGAGAATGGATTTTGATACGCATTTTTCTTGTATGAGAAAATGACCGCTGAAATTTTTTACCACAGACCAGTCATTGGAATTCGTATACAAATTTATGCATGTATTTAAAGAAAGTTTGCTATACAATATTAAATTATTATTAGTATATAAACTTTCTGTACGAATACAACGATACATGATTGCATGCCGATACAAGATAAAGTGTGCATTTGATCAAATTCCATATGCTATATGTGCATGCAACCTTATTACTTACCGCAATGAGGTGGTATTCGAACCACAAGCAGCCGCCGGGCCGGCGCCGCGCGCCCCCGCGGAACACTTCAACATCAGTCGTATCGCTCGTCTGCATTTCTAAATCCACCATGTTTTCTTGTAATATACATATATAGTTCTATCATTTTACATATTTATTATTAGCGTAGTGTAAATATGGTGAGTTAGGAAAATTGCAATTTTATAATTGAACACAATCAAGTGAACGAAATTGAAAGTAATAATGCACTTTCGTAATATCCGCTATTAATTGAAGGCGTTCAGGGTCCGTCTTTATTTCATCACAAAAAGCTATGTTCACAACAAAAGTTTCCTGTGGTGTTAATTAGGTTCTGATGGGACGATACCTAGTATCGTACGGGTGTGCACATTCCGTTTTCTGGAAACAAATGGAATTATTGACGCCAAAAAATTGTAGAGTTTAAAAAAATATAACGCTTAAAATGATACTTGAATGTATCGTTGAGTAAATATGTTATATACCACCGATCCTCAAATTCGACCGCGTCGTCCATTAACCTTGTCGTCGCTCGGAAACGAGCCACCTCTGTTATCCTCGTAAAAAAGCGCCCGGAACCCTGTCCCGCACCGCCGGCGACGCGTGTACACAGTTTCACCACCAACGGTCCGCCCGCTCCGGGGGCGCGTAGGGTGGCCGGCGGGCGCGCGGGCGGGCGCCGCCGCTCTGCGCACGTCCTCGGGGTTTAAGTTTACGGTCGAAAGCGTAACAACATCTCCATTCACGTTCATATCGGTCGGAGTGTGTACGATGTACCTGTGTATAATATGGTACCTTGGGTGTTTCATTCGTTCATATTATAACAGCATTGTTGCACGTTCGGTCGCTGCCGGTGTTTTGTTGTGTGTTGTAACAAGAGGTTGTGTATGGGTTAGTGTGTGTGTGTGTGTGTGTGTGTATGTGTGTGTGTAGTCACACAAGTGCGCGCCTGTGTCTTGTACGTCAACACGGCGAAAGGTCGGATTGTGTCGTGTTCCTAACAAACAATGTACTGGACAATTAATATACCGTCTATATAACGCTTCAAGTGTATAGTACCTCATAGTGAATATATCAGTAGTTTAGCACTGATCGCGATTTTAGTGTCAATCCTGTGTCGAACCGTCGCGCACCGCCGATTGATTATTTGAAGCCCCTAATGAGTATTCTCAGATAAAAAGTCAATCGGAGACAGAACACAGATAGAGATTGTGTTTCTCTGAGACACGAGAGTCATTTTTCATAATACGTGATCGAGAACGACATTACAAGGAGAGTCAAAGTCAAACGTTGACTTTTTATCTGTTGTACCACACTGGCACGCGGTCCCGCGGCGACCGCCGGCCGGCCCTGAGCGCGCGTGTGTCGCAGGTGCACTCCCGGAGGCCCAAGAGCGCCGTGGACGCGCAGAAGGAGATCCTGGACGCGGAGCTCGACTACATCACCAAGCAGCAGGTGAGCATGACGCGCGAGGGGAGGTCTTGCGAGTGCGGGGCGTGCTGCAAGCTGAACCCTTTAAATAGTACTTACACATGTTGCAAATGTATGGAATTCTATGCAAAATTTATTGTGACGTTTATTGTGTCAATTTCGAGAATATAATAATCTGTGGGCACTTTGCTCGCGAAATTTAAAAAAATACATGTTTTAACTGAAAGATTTTCACTGGTTATTTTCTGGTATTTCATTTATCATTTTTTTTTCATTTGGCAACGCGCAGGAGGGCCAGGACGTGACGGAGCTGGCCAAGAAGATAGCGGAGATGAGGCGGCAGATGTCGATCCAGTTCCCCACGTACCCTGTGATGATGAGGAGGCCACACTCCAGGTGAGCGGCGCGCAGGCTGTCGGCCGGTGGAGCCACCCGCGTGCGATGTATGATGTTGCACGATACGAAAATTTGTAATTATCAACGTGCAACTTTTAGTTAGGGCAAAATTCCCCTTAAGGGTGGGGGCGCCTAACGTCCAGCCTTAGACCGAGGCGCGCTGATGATGTACTCGTAATATTTACCATACAATACATAATGTACTTAATCGCTGGCCGTGTACTGCCCGCCGTTCCTATGCCAATCAATGCTTGTGACGTAACGCGTGCCATGTTGTCGTTGTTGCAAGCTACCGGATCGTGAAGCGGAAACTTCGGTAAGCTACCAGTATCAGCATATTAGTTTGGTTCAGTCGGCCTCGGTGCTCAGTGGCGCTCAGTGCTGGCACGGAGCTTGTACATTTGATTGACGTTCAGGACCAATCTATCTGTTGTATTTTATTTGACTATTGTAAAGGACTTGTTTGTCGTTGAAATATTTATGGAAAATGACTAGTATATAATACGATCGGCACAAAATGTTTGCGAGTGGCGAAGGGGAGAGTGTAGCCGTCGACGTGTGCAGGGGCGGGCGCTTCAACCCCGCCGCGCGCTTCCCGCGCGCCGCCGCCAAGAAGGGCTTCAGCGTGAACCAGAGCGTGGACCACCGGCCGCGCGCGCTGCTCGTGTCCGGCTTCGAGCCCGACGAGCTGGACGCGCTGCTGGCGCACTTCGCGGTACTCTCCGCCTCGTGCACTGGACTGTGTGCTCGTTGCACCAAAACGTTTCACACATTACACACACAGATTCATTGCCTGTTTGCCAGCCATTTTAAGTTGCAAGAGCAATAACAAACGTAAAGATCAGTCACAAATATATCTTTCTTGTCGTATTGTTAATACTTATGTGTATTGAATGGCGTGCGTGTGAGAGCCCGCCGCTAATGCGCCCCGTCGCCGGCAGCAATTCGGCGAGGTGACGGGCAAGGAGGTGAACCTGGCCGTGCCCGAGCTGGTGCTGCAGTACCGCGCGCGCGCGCACGCCGAGCAGGCGCTGCAGCGCGCGCGCCACTACAGCGACCGCACGCTCTCCGTCAGTACCCCCGCCCTCCGCCCCCCGCCCCAGCCACCACATGCTCTCGATACGCGTTGTGGGGACTGGTGACCGTTGTCATTGTCCGTGACACGTGGTACTGCCGACGTGTTGGGGGCTTTTTGTCCATTAGAAAGTGTGCAAATCTAGATGTCGTAAACGTAACTCCACGCCTATAATCAGTCCCATAAATATAATTTCAGTCCCACGATTTACCAGTTACGTTTACGTCCCACTATGTATTAAGTGGTGAGCCTATTGCCATGCATCGGGCACATATCCAGACTCCGAACCACCATTAAAAAATCTAATTTAGAAAATTTTGTAGTGTTCGACCCGGGATCTCCCGATCGACGGTCTCACCTGCAACCAACACGACCGACGAGGCAGTCTAGATTTCATTATTATAAAAAATGCCCCTGCGCCAATCGTATATTATTAACATTATGTTCTTAAAGGGCTCATTTGATTACTAAAACAAAATAATATTATTAAGTATTATGTTTTATTCTGTCTCCCCACGACAGTACAATAATTTATTAAAAACTTAGATCATACAGTTACGATCCATCATTTCTATAGTCGTACTTATAAAACTAATAATAACATTAACGGTAGTAATACTGCGGCGACAGATAACGTGGGTGACGAGCAGCAAGCCGCTGGGCGCCGGCGCGGCGCCCGCGCACAACGGCGACGCCGCGCCCGACGACGGCAAGCGGCCCGAGGTCGGCGCTCCCTCATTTAAATGTTTACTTTTGGTTTCACCGCTCACATTAAACACGGAAAGTTACAATTATCGGTGACTTCCGTTCCATAGTAACATTACCCTATGTCATCATTTTGTTTATATGCTTTGCTTAATCATTCTGTGAAGGTTTTAAGTGACATACTATAATGTCTGTCGCTACGCTCGCAGGCGCAGCGCGGCGCGGCCGGCGCCGAGGCACTGGCGCGCTTCGACGAGGAGGAGGAGGACGACCCCGACGAGGAGCGCTCGTGGCGGCGTTGACGCCGCGCCGCGCGCGCCGCGCCGCCGCGACCAGCGCGCGGGTGCGGCGCCACGGCGGCGTGCGGCGGCGGCGGGCCGCGGGCCCGCGCGCGGCTGCGCGTGTGACGTGTGCCTGTTGTCGTTCGAGTGCTCTACGATGTGTTCTGTATATCGCCGCGGTAGGGTCGCAGCGGTCGACCGCGCGGTTTTCGTTTTCGGTGACGTCACTTTCATCTTCCATCTCGGTCACTATGGATCTTTGAAACAACTCTATACGACAATAGTGTATATATAACTAGTAATAGGTTTGTATATACTAGTGCGAATATATTTGTAGAGAAAAAATTTAAGTGCAAGTCTGACGAAAATTTGATGGAAATTATAATTTATTTGGTGATTAATAAAAAAAACTGATTTCGAAATATTTTCTCTATTTCAATTAAATGTACATATTTGTACTTCGATATATTAATAGCTTAATTCAAGAATGGATCAAAAAGGGACATAAGTGGGCCGAGATCGCGGTTCGGAAATGATCGTGACGTTTAGACGTACGCGTACGTACGTGTCCGCGCAGCGCCGCGAGCGACGGCCGCGCGGCCGACGGCTGCGGCGGCCAGCCGCTGGCATGAAGCTCCTGTCGTACCATATAAGACGTAAACAACCTTTATCATCGCTAGGCAACGGCAAGCGTCGTCGGATGTCTCTACGCCTTACTGTATAAGAATATATCATTGACTATAAAAATATATGTATTTACGTATTTTATAATATAATTGTTAACGCTGATACGATTTGTGTTGGCAATACATAAATATATTAATAGCTGTTGCTGTGTGGATGTGATTTGAATGACGATTTTGGATTTTAAGTCTTTTAGAACGTTTAAAACTCGTATACTCTACAACGAGCTGCTCCCCGGTATGAATACCTTAGTGTCTAGTCGTCTAGTGCATATAATAGGGTATTGTTAGTGCGATTTATAAGATCGATATCATCTAAGAGAAAAATTATGTCCGAATAAGTTCCATGCGGGGGCCGCGAGCCTTACTCGCATGAAACTTTCTAGATTATTCTATTGTACTGCGGCTGTGTAATATAAAGTCCTCTTTTGGTCTTATCTAGGGTATATATTATATTTCTTTAATCAGCAGCTGGAAAATAATACTGAATAACTAGTTACACACCCGCGCGCCCAGCGCCACCTACGTGGACGATACTCCTACCCTCGTTTCCATTTCTGTCCGTATTCACGTGACCACGTTCGGCTACATGTCAGGCGCGGGACAAACGATTCAGGTGGAGTGGTAAATGAGTAATGTTAAATGACGGTTCCATGATGCGGGGTCACTCCTGTCAAAGATGACTCCCTCGTTAGGAGCGAGCTAAATGCGATCCAGGCTCATAGCGCTTCGCTTCCCTGATTAATAAATGTATGATGACCTTGTCGTGGGTCTCCCGTGACTGGTCCAGTAATGACGGCCGGAGCGGAACGGCCGAAGACCTAGAAAGAGATGTTTACATTTCTTAATCCAAATGCAACGTCGTTATTAAAATCCGCCTCCCAGTAGAGGGCAGCGGGTTCACTAGCGACATAATCCACGTCGATTTTAATTTTGAAATTTTGGTGTCGTATTATCATTGTTGTATATACAGCGGTTTTTTCCGATATAATATATTTTTCGGCGAGATATATATATTTTGAATGTTGTTAGACATAGCATCTAGCTTCGGAGTACATATGAAAATGTTAAGAGGTATATTAATATATAGATATATACGTGTATACAAATGATCAGGAACAGCAGTGCGATGATTGTATAATGTTTAGTAACAATAATATTATAAGCCTGTAACTGGCCACTGGCGCCCGCAGGCAACGATGCGGTTATTAGTTTTTTTTTTGGAACATTTTAGTGGGCGGTGCGCTGCGCCGCGATACAGCGCCGTGCGCGGCGGCCGCGCGGAGCCGCACATGAGCACAGATTACGCTGATTTGGAAAATTCATTATGTTGTCTGTCTTTACTTGACTGATATACGTCTAAATTCTCTTTGACTATTGAGTTAGTCTTAATTAGTTTTCTTTTTTCTTTAATTAATACCCTTAGTCCAATACACTAGTGCATCTGTCATATGATTTTTGTATTTGAGATGGGCAACAGCATGCGACAATTTAATAATTCATGTACTTAACGTGTGAATAAGTAACTTTTGTGATAGATTTCGCGTTTGTAATATTTTGTACTTTAGGGCGTTTTGGTACTGTAAATGAATACAAGATACTCGTAGCGCTGTGAAGGTAGACGTGGAGTAGGTTTAACAAGGGCTTCTAACACACACAGGGCAGGAACTATATATGAGTTTTATTTCTAAGCTCGCCTGGGTCTGGTTAATGGCTAAGGGTTCTCGCCTTGCCTCGGCTCATCCACCCACGTACTTGATACTTTAGTGTCTTAAAAGGGTGAAAAAACATACCATCGATCAGTCGCGTGCGGTGGTTCTAGAACATTGTTCTTTAACGAAGCATTTCAGTGGTCTCGTAAAGCTTCACGACGCGCTGCGGCGTTTGCTTTCCTTTATCCAAATGCAGGTAAACAATTTAAATGTATAACTGAGTACACCGGCAGTATTGCACGAATAATTAAGGCCGTATCGATCAGTAAAATTTTTACTTTAATGTGAAATATGCAATAATCATTATAATCGCCGTCCCGGCGCCGAACGGCGGACGCTTTTGAAGTTATATCAAAACAACATCACGCCTATATTTGTATAGATAGAAATGTTACTTAAAGTTAAACAACACTTCATATGTCATTCGACATAATGCTATAGATCTGTTCAACATATTAAAGCGGCACTCAGTGCAAAGTAGCGTTAATAGGATAACAATGTAAAGCCACATCGAACTCGGTCCGCCCGTGCGGCGCAGGGGGCGCGCGGGCGGCGGCCGCCAGCGGCCCGTCACACGTGCATTAGTGGCGCGCGCGATAATTACCATGGCGGCAGTGATACTCATCAGAAAAGTTAACAATAATAATGAACAGATTGTTTATTATATTTTTTAGTTAATGTTGTTATGCAGCCGTGTCTGTTTGGTTTTTTTATTAGACGGACATGCGTTGTTATATCAACCAACACCAATTAACGTCCAAACGCCAACTTAAAATTTCACCATAAACAAGGAACTTTTAGATTGAAATTTTATACAGATTTGCCTTTTTTATTCTTTTTTTAAGTGTAACGATAGTGTGTTGTCATTCCTGAAGGAACCGCGGGCGCGTTTCGTGACCACCAGTGGAGGATGCCGGTAGTTTAGCGATAGTCGTATAAATAAATATCTTTGCTCATAATTGTATCTAGTTCG
>DWEI01000319.1:0-23534 GCA_018245875.1 Mysoria ambigua | reverse complement strand
AACGTAACCGGTGAATCGTGGGAATGTTCTGCATTCCTCTGCCTACCCCTTCGGGGATTACAAGCGTGAAGTTACGTTGAAATTTATAAAATTTGACGGATACTTATGATTGTAACCAATTATGGAATCAAATGCGCAAGAGCCTTTAAGAAGTCTGTACTATGCGAGCAGAATATACACTATAAGATATCTATACTGTCTTTGTTGAGTAAACCATTTTGTAGGTACACAGTTCGTACATGTATGTATTATTTAAATCACTTTACAAATAATTAAGTTATGATAGTCTCACTAAAAATGTTGTAAAACAATGAATTTACGGCGTCTAACAGTGATATCCAATAAAGGAACTCAATAGAATGTAAGCAGGTATTAAGTTTACGTTGGATATACATAGGTAAACCTCCAAAATGCAAGACAACTTTGCTTGTTTATACCGTCACACCTGTTTTCAATTTGTTACACCGTTATTATGTTTATAAAAAATATATGTTTGTATTTATAAAAAGAATATACATCGAATATAATCAACGATAATAACTTTTATATTTGTCTTTCAGTTTACGCATGGTTTAGAATTGAGTAGGTACATAATAGTGATGAAATATTATCCCTACAAGGCACTTTTAATGTTATTAAAAAATGGGGATTTTAATAAAAAAGAAGTGAAAGTGCGATTAAAGATATCAATAAGCCTAGTGTTTTACTAGTACCTGTTACTTCTGGAACCTAGTACTCGATTCTGGTTTAATCACTTTGATTCAAGTCGCAAATATACAAATATTACAAAAAGTTTCAAAAACATATACGGCTTACCGTCGTTGTATTGTTACCTACTACCGCCAATATCCCATCACCAAGGGTTGACTGATGAAGATACCAATTAAGCATTATGTATATCTTTTATACAACCTTCTTAGATTTTAGGTGTTAGACACAAGAAAGAATAAATAGTGTTTTTTCAGAATTATTTAAAATACTACAGAAAATCCGGTATTCGTTAATTTACTCGCACTCAAGTACTCGAGGTAATAGCAGCAGACCATTTTAACATACATTAAAATAATAACATACATTAAAATTTACTTACGTTAAAATAGTTACTTGGAAAATAACTATAGAAATAGAATAATAGAATGTAAGTCTAGCTGCGTAAGTTATTAACTATTGTAACCGATATACCTAATCGCTACATTATCTTATAATGCAACTCGAAAATATCAAGTTGTAAATTTATTTTTTTATAAGTTAAATCTCATTAAAAATTACTTCATGACTCGCTTTAGAAAGAGGTTCTTTTCAGTCATCTAGGTGCAAGGTCCTTTTTCATTTTACTCAGTTAGTTTCCGGACTTAACTGTTCGTAGATATATGTAACTGTTTAAGTAATAAAAATATGTTAATTCTATTCAGATATTTAAGTGACAAGCAGTTTAATGAGTTGGCTCCATTCAACATTAGCAATGAATCAGACGCGTGCTAGATAAGTTAATTAAGATCACACGCGGAGAGCCGCATTGTGTTCGCTCGTCTCACCTCCGACTCCCAGGACTCCTTCACGTTGCGCGGTTTACTCTCCTTCATGCTTCCAGAAAACGTCATCGCTACCGCTCGTAACGGCCGCAGCACTTCACACCGGCTAGTCCCCCCGAGCTTTTTATTTACAAGCGCAATTCAACGTCCACCGGTCACGATTCTCAAAGCACTTTACGAATCACTATCGCTTTCTGTTATCCTGTTGTCGCGTCGTCAGATGGAGTGTAAACATCGTGTCCGCGTACTGGAGCGAGTAGCGAGCAGCGCGCGGCGGGCAGACGTGCGGCGAGGGCGCGCGCGGGCCGCGGAGTGGCGCCGACGCGCCGCGCGCGCCGCCGGCACCCGCGCGGCAACGGCCTGCGACTACAGTTAACTTTCTCTCGGGCCGCTCGCACCGCCATAAGTCGCGCGCCATCGAAAGTCTTCGGAAGCCCGGCGTTACGGGTCAAAGATACATCGGTTACTTTACTACTACCGGCCCTAACGATTATTCACTGATAACTTTTAACCGATGATTTGATTCTTAGTCATGTTTTAGAACTTTCGTCACTTTGTCATTTAATGATTTTCAACTTTTATTTCAGTCAAGGAACAGGAAGGAAGGAAGGAGATAAAACAAAAACAATAAAGTATAAAACTTAATGTATAATCATAGTATTTACAAACCTATGTTATATAAAACAAATAATTTTATGGCTATCATTATATACTTATTACAACATATCATTAATAATTTACACGACGTTTAAAAATAAAAGCAACAGTAAACAGAGTACTGAAGATAGTAATTTCAATCCTAGGAGCATGATACAAACGCGCGACATAAATGGAAATAAGAGAGATTCCACAATTTATATCATAATAAAATTATATACATATTTAATAAGCATAACGTTCATCGACAGAACTAAGCAATTTACTAGTTTATTGTATAAAATTTTATCCTTTTTTTTTGACATAAAACTTGTATCACAATATAAACCAAATTTCAAATTTAACTTCTTCTCTCATTAATAACTATCACGTGGACAGCACACGTCAACAAATGATACACAGCGAAACGTCACGTTGTGAACACGACGGCTCTTAGAAAAATATTATATTTACTGAGAAAAAAGTGACAAAAATCGTAGCAATGCTAATGCTAACTGACAGCACCGTTTAGCATCGTAGAAACTTGACAAAACCTACACGAAACAAAGTTACACATGCACTTCACGTTAAAAAATACTACAACACAAACAAGTCTTATCACATTTTATGGTAATTAGTATGTACACACTATGTGATGTCAGTTAAAAGGTCGCACTCGTATATATTTTTTTTTATTCAATTGAAATAAATAAATAATGTCGGTCAGTTTCGCAATATACATACACATTTCAACAATGGCAATAAGTAAGCTAGCTAAAAGAATTTAGTTGAGCCTTATATCTTTGGAAATCTGAATGTCTTAAATATTATAATATCAATAAACATCTACATTTCACCTATACATTTCAAATTGCAATTCTAACAAAATCTTTTAGAAAAATAAGTCGTCATTTTGGCTTCCACTATACTTATACAATGGAATGGTCTCGAGGAGTTACCATCGTTCCGTTAACATTAGCTCTCGTTTATTGCATACTGCATCGTTATTATTATTATTATTACTCCACACCTCGACGTACTGCTAGTCGAGGTGCGCTCGGCGAACAAACGTACCACGGATTAAAAATAAAACAGCCAAACAGACACGCAACTACGCCGATGTTCCGAGTCGACCTCGCTCGCGAACTACTTAAGAGAGTGTCCCTCGGGTTTTTTTTTATAATAATAAAATTACATAGACGTGTCGAATGGCACTGCTACTTACATGGGATTTTTCATTATTTTTTTTATAAAACGCTACAAGGTATATCGAACCGATTCTACGTAATATGACTTACTCAAATAATGTATCGCAAGGTATTTTATAAAACCTCCCACGTACTCGCCGCACACCCATCCCCACATCACAAAAAAACTCAAACGAATCATTTCAGCATAATTATTGCTCTATATCTTAACAAGTTAGTTTGTAAACACGATAGACGTCCTCGTCGTTTAGTATGACAGTGTATTATATATAAATATATACCAAACAATGACGTAATCTCAAAGGCGTATATTTATTTAACAGTTACAGCTTCATAGCTATAATCATTAATAGTTAGTTAATCAACGTGACTTCCGTTTTCGCTTCGTACAACTTCAACTATCTATGGTACTTCTAAACTAGAGTGACGAGATGCAGACCAACAACTTGTTCCCGCCGCGCGGCTCGTGCGCCCCCCACCCCCACCCCCGCCCCGCCCCGCCCCCCTACCCGACACGCCCCATTGTCCGGTCATAATACACACAGGTTTACATTGCCTCTGCTCCCGAAGCCGTGTCTCGTACAAGACTCGGGCGGCCCCGGCCCGGGCCCCCGGGAGCCTGTCGTGTTCAGGTATTTTGTAACAGTAACAGTGAATTCTTAATTATTTACGATCACTGGCTACCTCACCGTACCTCGTGAATTAGTCGTAGTGGAAATTGACCGCAATACTGTTGGAATTAATCTCGACTACAAATCTCCTCCCAGAATCGTTAATGTAACGATTCATATGTCCTGTGTTCCTATTAAAAACTATCCCACGAACAACGTAATTGGTTCGATTTAAAGCTCAAACAATTGAGTATCTAAACGCCGTTTGTCAAGTGCACTTACAAAATACTGCATATCTCACGGCCACGGCGTTCAGTGTGGCAGTTAAGAAATTCCATGAAAATATGTGCCACGAGTGGATTGCTACTGCAACGCGATAGGATAAACTTTTAACATGTAAATATTACGCATTCCTTTGTTTAGCAACCCTAAATCTACCGTTTGAACAAACATTTTGATGATATTCGAACACAATTGCCTTAAGAATATTCTACAGGTGTAATATTGAAACTATAGATGAAATATATGCATGGACTGCGGTCCAATCAACCATACACAGTATGGGGCATCGAGATAACAGGAAAGTTCTACACGATTCTGACACGTAACAAATGGCAATGAACAAATTATAAGTTGACGCCAATACAATTCGGTACACCAATACGATTGGGACCCGCAAATAATTCTTAACAAATAAATACAATAAAAATCGACTCTAGCTTAATCACTACGCAGCTAAAGCTAGCAATATAAGAGAAATCACAAGTCTACAAACTTTTAAAGATGGATAAGTCGCAATCGAAAACAACACGCAATCTCGCGGAGCTTTTGAAACCCCATTATTCACCACTATAACCAGTATCACTAACCTTTCGCGAAGGTCAATTCAAAGAATGTATAGGTATGCCTTAGGATATGTGAACTTAAATATAAGGTTTACATAATCAAACGATAAATTGTACTCGACCAACTACGATACGACGACGGTTAAACAGTGAAAAGGACTGCACACGCTGCACGCGGCCGCGCGGCTCGCCCCGGCGTGCGGCGCGGCGCGCGGCGTGCGGCGCGCGCGTCATGGCCGGTGGAACCTGCGCACAGACGAGCGGCTCGTGAGCGGCGCACTGGCTGCGGAGCGATCATCGGCAGAACCCGGCGACACGTACCTAGTGAGGTGCTTGCTCTCCTCGTGCACCGCCATCTCCGAACTCTTGAACTCGTTGAGCTCGCGGCGGATGGCGGCCTTGTCGCGCGGCGTGAGGCGCGTCCACGGCTTGTCGGCGCGCCGGTCGTAGTCGTGCGCCTGCGGCGGCGCACACGTCAGCACGGCCCGGCGGGTCGCAAATACGCATTCGAACACTATGCACGACACCATACCTGCGTCACTTCGATGTAATCGCTGAACCGTATAATCTTCTTCTCCTTGAGCTCGTCGACGGTCGGTCGGAAGCTCAACTTGCGGAGCAGGTACCTCTTCTTCTCTTCCTTCTGCTTTTTCTCCTCGGCCGGGGACTGACCTGGGCGCCGACGGAGAGATTAGCAATGGCGCCATTTCACACTAAAACTAACGGTCATTCGGTGGCGAGTGGCTCACTCTTGAGTATGTTCCGCTCGACGAGCTCCTCGGCGGTGGGCCGCATGGACAGCCGGCGGATGAGGCGCGCGCCGATCGCCTCCCACGACTCCTGCCGCTCGTGCTCGCTCTGCACCACTAGAATATTTCTGAAGCCAAATACACGACATATTTTAGAACTTCACTATCGCTTCCAACACTATCATATTATATATTAACAAATAACTCATAATCATCAGGCCACACTGACGTAACGTTCTCCCTGAGCCGACCGAGCACGCTGACCACGAACAAAATCCGCGCCACCTGCGCTCGGACGCCAGCGATCGATCGGAGATATAAAATTTCCCAAAGCATGTTCGTCATCGACAATATGTCCATAATGTGCGATCAACGTAAAATTTTGGCTAAACCCCAAGACTCGCCGCGCCGACAACGTTAAATTAATAATCAAAGGTCGTTAAGTGACAGATCCGTCAACAGACCGGCGCACCGTGGGCCGTCACAACACGGACCTCCTGAACATATTATATGACCAATACGTCACAATGTCAATAGCACAAGTTGCAATAAACGACAATGGCAGTGCCAAGAGCCGGGGCAGCGGGAAATCGGAAAAAAGAAAGTATCGACGATGAACGAGCACGCAAACAAAAATAACACTCCCAGGCGTGCGGCGTGGTCGTGGCCCGGCGGCACAGCGGCCGGCGCGCGCGCCGCGGCCGCACGCCGCTCGCGTCACCACGGCCGCTTATAAACCGTCGCCAGTACAGCGATCCTCCCGTCATTTACGAATATAAACTCGTGTACATATATAAACTAATTTACGTACTGTATATGTTTACATAAAATATTATTGACATCCTCCTAAATTCCAATATCCCGTAAGGGCGAAGTGGATTGAACTAATGACATAATTTAAATTAAGGTGGTCCGCAGAATCGTTTGATTTTCAAATTTTTATTTCAACATTATAATGAAATTAAAAATAAAATTTATCAAATAGTATCTAAATAAACTACACAATCAAACGAGATTAATTAAAGTGTCACATGTGATAGATATCATTGAACGCTATGACGCCACGTTTATGTTAATTTGTAAAAAGCAAATGAGTGCGACACGTGGCATAAATAATTTACTCAAATGAAACGAACACAATAGTATTGAAGATATTGGCATTTTAATAATAGTGCCATTTATATACATTTAATTATCTTTCAATCCCATTTTTAGTATATTGGAAGTATGTAATCAGTTAGTCTATGCTGTACTTATATTGCATGATTTTAATCAAACGTAGCATGTCGCACACGGCCTGTTGTACCTAGATCTTAATACGTACGGTAAACACGTGAAGTCATAGTCACTAGACGCTTACGTTGAATCGTGTAGCATTTGCGGTCTGCGACAATATCCAGTGTGCTAGTGTACACTTCAAACATACTTCAACGACACTCTGCTCAACTAAACGGAGTATAAAAAAAAATTCACAATCAATCTGTACAAATCCACCGCTGGACTCCTTAAAGAGGTCTGCCTGTCAGTCCAACACGGAGAGGTAAGGCAGCGTACCGCCTCTCGCACTACTTACCCTGCTGCTTCTCGTGCAGCCGGGGCATTAAGTGTTACTTAAGAAATGTGGTTGTTCCAAAGATCAGGACGTGCACAGTGGAGGCGGGGCGCGCGCGACCGGCGCGTACCGGCGTACCTGTTGATGAGCTCCTGGCGGTCGGGCCGCAGCGCCAGCTTGATGTTGAGGCTCTCCTTGCGCGCCAGCTTGGCGGCCACGCGCTCCGACTCGCTGGCGTACTCCTCGCGGCAGTCGCCGTCGCCCCGCGGCCGCGCGTTCTCCTTGTTCTCCAGCGCGTTGCCCACGCGCACCGGCCGCGTGCTGCAGCAGCCGACGACACATTTGAAGCGACCCCGGGCGAATGCCCTTTACGGGCTCACCAGATACATAGATCGCAATTTTTCAAGCATAGAAACTCTGCCAGGAAACGAAGGATACTAACAACGTCATAACACATGTATGTACCCAGGGTGCCTCCCGCCGGCGGCACCAGTGTCCATTCCACTAATGCTATAAGAACAACACTAGGAACACAATTGTATGCGCAACATAAAAGTAACATCGAGCTCCGAACGCTCGAGGTGGAAGTTGGACACCGTTTACAGTTATCATCTTGTACAGTTTTGTGAGGTTTGCGATATGCAATAAAAAATATAAAAATTGTTCCGCAACGAGAGCCGCCACTACGTTTAACTCGACACCGCAGACCGTTATGTGAATTGTTCGTTTGATAAAATATTTATCGTTCAATATTTTGCGATATCAAACGCGCAAGAAACTCAACAAATACGCAAAGGTTTTATTTTGAACTACGTTTAATAACACGTGTAAAGACTGCGACGTGACAAGCTCGTTTTAATTATTTATTAGTTCAAATTGAGTCCCACGGCTACGATTAAGACTCCTCCCCATGACGCCACGCGTTGCCCTGCAGTGCTAGACTAGTACAATACAACTATGTATATAGGATATACAAAACAAAAATTTTGTGGCATTGCTTAGCTGTTACGTTGATTTGCGGCAATATTTCGATATAAATATGCAATATCTTGCAGGACCTTACAAAATGAAACTGTCTGTTTAAAATACGAACAAGGTTTAATACAGTAGTAGATCAAAACGCATTAACTTATTGCCTCTAAAAGTACAAGTTTGATATAAATTTACTACTTTAAAAGAAAAAACAAGACTGGTTGGTAAAATAAAAATATAATATTTTAGATGCACTGCAAGTAGAGCGACGTAATTAAGGTAACACAGATTCGTAGACTTGATCTCACGAACGAATGGAAAGAAATGAAAAATAGACAGACAGTAGTACAATAGACCCGATCGAAGGAAAAGTAGTGACATAATGGTCACCATTTTTTTGCGGATGAATCTAAGCGGCTACACTTTCGACTTTTTTATACGTCTATTCGTCTGTGTCAGCTCCAGCGCGCTTGTGCCCGGCCGCGGCGCGCGTGCGGGCGCGGGCTCGTATCTAGACCGTGCGCGGCGCCGTCGCCCGTCGCGAGCGGCGCGCGTGCGTGACGCGCCGTTACAGCCTACGTCACGCGCACGCCCGCCGCACTGAACGAGGACAACAAGAAATACTATCCACAATCCACATCTAATAAGCTCTGAATATTCCTTTTTCACAATTACTACATTATAACAATCAATTACAGTATCTAAATCATATATGTAATTATGTTAAAAAGCGAATTAAAAAACAATTTAATCTCGATAATACAATCTGTCAAACGTCAAAACAATCGAACAGTCAGCAATTTGAAATCCTTACAATTTACACGTCTCACAATATTACTTTATAGTTTGTTATATACAGATAATAATTCAATACACGCGCATGCAACACAAAACAATATAAACTTACAGATAGACAAGTGTCATTCGAAAAAAAAACGACCAAACACATAAAAACGCGCATGAACAGTGTGGACTATACTTAATACAACAGCGGTTATGACAAGTTGTATGATTCCGTGTGTGTTGCGAGAGAGTGTGGGGTGCGGTTGTCGGGTGGACGGATGAGTGGGCGAGGCGGTCGCCGCGCGGACCACGGCGCGGTGTGGTGTGTCGGCGGCGGGCGTGTGCTGCGCGTGTGCTGCGCGGCCGACCGCGCGGGCCGGCCGCGCCGACGAGAGGTGTCGCAGGGCAGAGATGTCGGAAGCATGGTCGGAATGCGAAGCGGGCCGTCGGGAGGCCGGTGGGATGGTGGCTCGACAACATTGACATAACGTGATGGACTATTACCATATGCGAATCCTTGGCTTGGGTGGCGGCCGTCTGCTCGCCAGCGCAGAATGAAAATAAACGGACAATTTCACAAACATACCCCCGCACGCAGGCGGCGTCACGGCCGTCGGTCGCACGTTTAAATATACATTGGACGCTACAAAAGTGTAAGCAATGTTCAGGTGTTTCAACGTCCCAAGTCACGCGATAGCTAGGCGTGGACCGCCTAACCTACCCAGCAACGCTGTGCCTTATTAAATTATGCATCAGTAGCCTTACTTTCAGTATTGATTTGTCTGTACAAATAATGAAAAAAAAAGCGAAAAAGTTACCATATTAATTAGATGTAATATCAATCATATTTGTTTAAAGATTCATTATCAGAAATTACACCGTTATGAAAATTTTACTATCACAAAGAAATTGAGCATTAATAAAATTTTAATATGAGATATACTTGGTATAATTAGTTGGTAATATTTGAAGTGTTTTAAAATTTTAGAATTTTCTTAATGTTATTAGAAAGTTATGATTACTCTACAATGGAAACGTGTTAAGAGAATTTGTTTTATTACGAACGTATTATCTCAATAGTTTCCTATCAGTATCTCTATAGGAAACTATTTTCCTATCAGCCTTACAATGAAAGTAATTGTTATATTCTAACAGCATTTAACAATATCTAGGATTATAAGATGGGTCTTAAAATTTTGTTTATTAGTTTTGTTTTTCAATATCTACCTACAATATATCGTTTAATTAATTCTTTTTTAATGGTTCACACTGTCTAGGCTAGTATATTAACCGAACGAATCCAAAAATAAAATAAATATTAGATTTACTTTTATATTAAAATATTATGTTTATTAAACTGTCACTGAACTGAGCAGTAGGAACAGTAGCTCGTAAAAAAACTTATTCTTAAGGACGTACGGGCTCGGCTACGCTGACGCAATGCCTCTGGCTTGTTTACCCACAGACATTCATCATAGTTTTAATCTTTCTCAACACGATAACATACATCATCCACATACCAATAACATCGTCGCCCTGCCTACGTCCAATGCCAGACCTGGGTCTCCCCTGAAGGGTTTTTGCATCGGGTAGGACATCTATTAGGCATATATTAAGAAGAATGGTAAAAATATGAAGCAGGGTAGTGAGTACTGACTTGAAGCTGGTGTGGTGGTGGTCCTGGCGCGGCGCCAGCGGCGTGGCCAACGGCGTGGCCAGCGGCGTGGCGGCGGGCGACGCGGCGGGCGCCGGCCGCTTCTTCAGCGCCGACTTGAGCGGCACCGCGTTGAACAGCGGCTCCTTGGGCGGGATCTCCTCCACGCGCGACGTGTCCGCGCCCGCCGCCTCCGCCTCCTCCTCCTCCGCCTCATCCTCCTCCTCGGCTGCCGCACACACACACGCACACACACACCGTTACTATTGCGTTATTACGATCAACTCATCGTCACAAGGGAACCATCGAGACGGGAAGGAAACCATGTATGGATATAAACATAACTATATAATAATAAAAATAATAAATAACGATAATATAAACACGTGACTCAGCTCCACCTGCTCCGCAGCGCGGCGGTAATGTGACATTGGTTAGGTTGGCGTTAAATATTATTTAATTTATTAGTTGCAAAGCATGACAGTGCATTAACGTAACAGATAACGTAACCCCTGGTATCAATAAATAGTTTAAAACTTACGAAATACCTGCACATTTCACACATAAATAATAAGCAATTACAAAATCGTGGCACGATGAGAAGTAGGTAGAAGAAATTACAAATTATAATGCATCGTAGTAGAATACCGTCTGAGCCGCGAGACCATCAATAATGATCGACAATGGATTGACTTCGAAATTTGGACAATGTGCTGGGACTATCGGAGTGTTCCTAAAATCTCCCCCAAGTTCATCTTGCTCGTCGTGCGAGTGAGAGGTATTTGTCAGTCTCGATTGACGGTCTCGTTGTAGCGTCGAAGCAGCGCCGGGAGGTGCTTACAGTCAGACAGATTGTGGTGTGCGAGCGCGTGCTGGTGGTGGCGGGTGGGGCTGGGCGAGCTGAACATGGGCGGCGGCGGAATGGGCCCGATCTCCGACACCGCGATGGGCGGCTCCGGCAGGTCGGACAGCATCAGCTGCTCGCCCGTGCCGTCGCCGCCCTCCATCCCGCCCACGCCTACGCCGCCACCGTAACCACTTACTGAAATTACCATATACAACATTGAGATCACGTATCCTTTACCACCCGCGGCCGAATTAACGAACCCTGCACTTAGCCATAAGCAAAGCGGCATCAAGCGGTGATAATATTAAATAAAATATTGTTTAGTATCAAAACTATGATTATTCAGAAACTTATAATAAACTTCAAACATAACTAACGTAATATTGAAAAGGATGTGACTCAACTCAAGTAACAGTCAGTATAGAGTTATAAGATTCAAAAGTCAAAGAATTTAAATTTGACTGATCAGAAAGGATAACCTCGATAAACGTCCTCGCGAATGGTCGGACAATATCTCTTAAGTTATAATGAGGAACTGACGACACTGACGACAAAGTCGAAGCGGATTTGTGTCAGATCGCGGTTCTGGGAAAACTACTATTGACGTTATCGTCAAAACAATATTAGATAATATGCGGCAAACGAACGACCCTCAGCGGGACGCCCGCATTTGCGACAGCATCACATTTATAAATCAATGCATCATAAATAAAAAATACTCTTTAATCATAAACGTTCATTAATTCAAAAGTATAAAATAGTAAACATTTATAATACATTCCCTTTAAAAGATGATAATTTAAACGTATATTTATGTTTTGCTGGTTATTATTTCAGGCAATGTAGTAATTTAAAAATAGAATGTAAAAGAGGCTAAATTCAAATAGAGGTATAAAGCGTAAAGGTTTTTAATGTTCGAATGAGTGTTAGTGAAAAGGTGCTTAATAGAATAGAAACAATTATTGCACTGAACCATAGTGCTGATGACCACAACTGACCGTCTCCAGGGTAACATATCCTCCGCGGCAGCTTCCCCGCCGTCAAGGAGTTGGGTCGTTCAGGTCGCATCATTTCACCGCCATTCTCCAATTTGTCTTTTTTCGGCTCTGTAATTAAATATAACGAATCAATTATTTAATATGAGTAGTTCCAGTGCAATATGTTAGAAGTTTTATCATTGGTCCACAATATAACTTTTCGTCGATAGAATTATAAAAATAACAACTAAAATAGTGTGCGTAAATCGTCGCCAACATGTATTTTATATAAGTTACTTCAATGCAGATTTCTAAGAATTAACACAGTATTAATAAAAATAAATCTCTCTAGAAATTTCTATTCGATTTTATAGAATTTATCTGTCGTTTTCGGAGTGTTGTTGAGCCTTTATTGGGATGTACAAGAACAAATGCAATATGTCCAATGAATTTACAAACGTACAGTTTATATACCGAAGTAGAGCGTGGGAAGTACACAACAGGATGGACTGACATTAGGCAGTTGGTCAGTTAGCGATAAAAAAACAGCTCATACCAGATTTAAACGCGCATCAAACATTTCCTGGCGAAATTCTGACGCGATAGATTAGATTTACATACGCAACCGTTATCTAGCTATTGCCGGTTCAGCGGGCATACGAGCGGAGTAGAGCTCGGCGCGGCTGGAGCTGGCCGCGTCACGGAGCAACGTCGACGGCGCTAATAATAGGCGGCGGTGGCGGCGCCGCGCCGCACGCGACTCCCATTCATCGTGGCGCCGCGCGCCGCCGCCCTTGGCCGCATGGTGTCGGTGTCGTTGTGTTAATTAACACATGCCGACGCACACCCGACACGCTTATTTTAAGCGCACCCAACGTGTCGTCCGCCTGTGGGAACTCGATCGGAAACCATTTCGCGGATCCAATTAAATGCAAATCTATTTTTTTTTGGCAACAGGTAAAGTAACAGGTGAATATAGTGACCGTGCACTAAGCTCCTCTCCCTAGCGCTTAGGGGAAACACAAATGGGATATTATGTTTCGAAGTACAAGTACGCATAAAGTGTATTAAGGTATTATAATAAATAGTTCCAGTCATATGTTCACATTGAAAAAAAGAACAACATTCTATTATGTCAATAAATTTATCATCAATCAATATCATTTATTGATTAAAATCTCACGGCACTACGTCATTATACGCAGATTATAAATCAAATGCGTTTTTTGTAACTCCTATCTGCGTTATCCACTCTTGCGTCATGTATTCACTTTAGTTGCATTTGCATATAAAAAGTACCGCTCGCACTCAATAGAATATCGACTTCAGTAAATCAATGAGTATTTCATTGATCCAGTTAAGTGTGTCACAATAAAAAAGCGTTTGGAAATCTGCAATGATGCAATAATGTTACCGGCCCGGCACCCGCTACTTCTATCATTCCCCGGTACGCCACCGCTGGCTTGCTCACAATCTATTGCCACACTAATCAATTAATAATCCAGGCCTTTCCACCGACACATTAGCTAAACCACCTCAAACGCGTCACAGCAAAACATCACGCCTGTATTGCCCGGTGGATAGGCAGAGGAGCGTAGTGAAATCCAACCATTGATCATTGTGACACGTCCCACTACGAAATAGTTGATGAGCCTATTGCAATACGCCGGGCAAACGTCCGTGCTACGAGCTGTTTCGACTTCAAATTTCAAGTCCGAATTGAGTCTTATGCCCGTTAAACAAAAGTATAGGATCGGCGTCGAATAATAAATCATAAGAGACAAACAAGGTCGCAAAACCGAACAGCCTTTCGCGCGAGAGTCCGCCTTCGGTAAATAACCGGCAGTCTTGACACTTTGAAAGGTTAACACTGTAGCAAGGGGAGGTCGACGCTGCCAATAAGGTGTTACAGCCTCATTAGCCTATTAAGTACAATCCGTTTATATTTATAAAGTATCTAGTTCTAGGTGATATAAAAAATTTTAACTGGGAATGTTTATTGTTAAAGTGATGATTCATAACTGATTGAATCATACTGCATCACCCACTAAGTACCGTATTATGTTGATTGGCTTCCGCAGTTCTAGCGGGGCTTGTTCAACAGGCTGCAAGGTGACGCGTGGGAGAGCCGCGGGGCGGGCAGCGGGCACTCCGGATCGATGCCGGCCGCCCTTGGACAGAGCGTCCTCGAACCCGAAGATTTCCACCCGCTCAACCCTTACGTAACGCGCGCTAACTTCCTGGATTACACTAGCTACTGGAATACCAACGTTACCAACGGCCGCATTCAATCGACATTTTCAAAACATCGAACAATCAATCGTCAATTTTATTGAACGGAAATAATTTATCAACACGAATATCTCTCCTTGGAATTGCATCAACGATGCCGCTACAGTTGTTTCGTAACACCGAATGGGAAGTAATCGGGATACATTTTAAACAGCGGACGTCCATCATCGCGTGTGTTATTCGGACGACCTCCGAATGTAACGATGACGCAACTCGTCCAGTATGAGAACTGTAGAGCGATCCGCTCTCGTAACGGTAATGCACAATGTCAAGAGTACGGGAGTATCGGGAGCCGCGCGCCGCCGGCACCGCGCGCGTGTCCACACCTCACGGGTGGGAGCTCGTTAAAAATATACATATGTACTCCGTTCGCGAACACAATGTCGACCGCTTCAACGAATTTTATTTTTATTACAAATCACCGAAAGATAACGAATATTTAAATGCTACGTACATTGTCCTTTAGAAAAAAGGATTTCACTATTCAACGATTGTGACAACGCATGGCAATAGCCTCACCACCTATTCTATAGTGGGACGTAAACCTAACTGGTGAATCGTGGGAGTGTACTGCATTCGGCTGCCTACCCCTTCGGGGATTACAGGCTTGAAGTTAAGAAAAATATTTTAGGATCCATCGTAGTATGTAAGTAATATTCACATGAAATGCATTATGAATGTACATAGCAGCGTGGGGCCTTTCGTGGAAAATAAACCTTCCAGCGTGTTGTTACAGACAGGAAAGTAAAACAATAAGTTTCAACAGCTAAGTCCATTACTTTGTATACATTGTACAAAACTCTTACTAAATTATAATTTATAATTTATTTGAAACTTTAGGCAATTACAAATTAAACATATAAATCATAAATAATATTAAAAAAGTGATTTGTATCTATAAACTAAATAGACAGATCATTCAGATTTTGCGCATAACATTATCGGAACAACGCACGAAAGCGATTGATCACTTTAGATAAATATGTAAAGTAATCAACCTTGCAATAAAGAAAACGATTGAAAATAGGATTCCGTTAAAGTTGACCAGCGGACACGTCATATACAACTAGGTTGACAATCGCCACGAAATTTGCAACATTCGCGACCATAACGACGGGCACGTGGGCGGGTGAAGACGGGCGAGAGGATACTGTCGCTGCACATTGGAAGGTCGCCACGAAACGTGACGAGGAACACAATATCGAAAAAAAATTGGAACACTCGTAAACATTCATAGTAAACGTAAATTATTATTCAATTATTATTAATAAACTCGACCCACGTGGTCACTACAATCTGATATTATTCTGTTAAAAACAACATTTTTCTTGTCGTCGATTTTAAATCTGAGCCTTATTCCCCCGCATCACATCTTTTTAATGTGTTTAACCTAGTTTTGTAGTCACCAGAATTTATTAAAAAAAAATGGTGAATCAAATGTTAGTTGTTATGATGGCCAAAAATAACATGAGTATTTTCATTCGTCATCTCGCCCCGAAATCGCAAAACATCCAATGGAATTCAACATGAGACAAACAGACTTAACGCAACGGAACGTGCATTTCTCATATGTGTGGTATTTTATTTGTATTGTTTAAAAGATAAGCCGAGATAACGCAAATAAAAAAGATAAAACATGGCAATAAAAATAATAGGTACATCGCCTTGTGGGTTAACATGAAAATATATCTTTCTAAGTCACAACACATGGGCACAGTTTATAGTTTTATTTAAGTGGAAACCATTTAAGGGTATTTAAAAAGAACGAATGCAAATGATGTGCATCGTGGACAAAAGGTTTAATAGAGCGTTGATATCATAATGGCGGCAGCGTCGGAGCAGCGGAAACCGTGGAGGGGGTCAAGGGCGGGCCGCGGCCACGACCGCCACCAGCCCACACAGACTGCTGCTTCGCGATCTAACCGAAGCTAGATCTTTGCTGATATATAATAAACACTTAAAATCTTGGGCAAAATATTATCTGCGACGCAATTACTTTGCTCTCGCCGATATCGATATTCAGCACCCTGTTATCTACTTATTTGCGAACGCAATCTGATAAACGCGTAAGCAACGTGTCAGTTTTCTCTCAAGGCCAACAAATGTGACGCCGATTATATTAGGTTCGGAATGTGGTGACTGACATTCAAGAGAGCAATTAAAACGGCGTACGGCGCGCACGACGCGCACGGCGCAGGCACGCAAATAGTTGCGCCGAGGCCGCCGCGCCGCCCTCGCGATGTGTCGGCGACTCGGGCGCACCGCGCTCCGTCGCCGCCGTGGCGCACACGTCCGACATACGTCTCTCATATCCGCAATGTTGTTGACATGTTAAATTTAGAAAATATTGCAACATCTCTATATAAGAACCAGGCGGAAATTCAGAAACATCATTTTCCTGTTGATAGTAGTTTGCTAAGCTATTAAAATTCGGCATGTTATCCTGATGAGTAGCTTGTAATAAACCTGTCAATTAAAAGGAGCTAGAGATTGGAAGTTAATTGCTTTAAACATGTACGCAATGGTGAAACCCGGGACACACACCGCACAAGTTTGGAAAGCGACAGTGAATAATTTATTTAGCGGGCGCTCAGAAGAGGTCGGGTCGAACATAGCGAAGTATGCACACAAGAATTTATGATAATACATTATGCTAAAGTCATGAAAGGCTGAGTACGTACGGCATTTGGTTGGGCGCCGGGGGCGGTCCTCGCCGCACCTTAGCAGTTCAATCGCTCCATGGCGAATGTTATCGTAGCGCAATACACATTCAAATTGTATCTGCATTGTAATATTCTATATATGAGAATTTCATCTTTTTACACCACACTCATGATACTGTATAAATACAGTAAAATGCATGGTACAATGTGAAACAGAGTGAAAGAGTATATACATTATCTCCTTTTTCGACTTCTTACGTTACCAATTTTGTTACAGTACTTATATTTAGCATTGCCTATTCTTATAGTACTACTCATTACTACTGTACTGCTTTTGTTATTAAAGTAAATCATGATTAAAATAAACATTTCAAAGGCAAAGTTGAGGTTGACACTTAAAAGGTCAAACCTTGAACTGACCTCATCGAATGTAGATGCGACTGCTTGCGCTGGAGCTCGTCGTCTTCGCTACTAATCTACTGCGGTTACATAAAATGTCTAAATTACTAACCGTCACTGAATACTCAACCCACATGAATAACATGTAAGTATATACCTAAACAAATGTTGAAACGTGGAAAATGCTGGATATCAATACCATACTGCGTCAAATATTTACAAACGACATAATATCCTATAGTTTTGTCGTAAACTCTGACAAGTTTTGAATTTATTTTTTTAACGTATTTGCCGGTTAAAAAAATATAATTTTCTGACTCTGTTAGGAACGTTCCCTGAATCGAGTGACATATAACATAATGTCAATGTGTTATTAAATGTAATCATGACCGTATTGTGTCATGATAACGCCGTATGAACAACAAAGAATTGTCAAACAAAATTTCATAAACACAATCAATGATTTCAAAGAGATGATAGAGGCATGCGAGCTTGAGTGATACGGGGACATTGACATTGAAGATGTAGGTCATGGGTGCTATGGACATGCCATCGTTTGCGATGTGGTATGGTGTTTCGGAGGTGCGCCGGTGAAGTGGTGGAGGATGATGCGGGGGTACCGTTGGTGCGCGCAAAGAGCGTCAGGTTGGAGGAGTGCCTGGGCACGGGCGACTTGCGGCGGACGTAGTAGTGGTCGCCGCGCTGCGGCGGCGGCGGCGGCACGACCGGCGGCGGCGGCGGCAGCCGAGCGGGCCTGCGTCTCGCACCGCCCGCGAAGGCGTCCATGGCTGCGAGCGTCCCGACGTCGCCCATGCTCGCGGCGCGCTCGCGGCTGGAAGACTGCGGCCGGTGCGGATCGTTACCCCTCGTCCCCCCGCCCCTCTCGTTTCGAGCTGTGCTCCGCGCGCGCTCTTCGATCGCCGCCCGCCCTCCGCGCTTTCGCCGTCCAACCAACCGCCCACACACCGCTTCGCTTTGTTTTGAATTTTTAATTTAACGCCATTCATCTCGCGCTCGAGCTACGCGAAACGGGAGAACTAGTGCCATTATGGTTTTGCGGTTCATCGACCTGGCATACATAATAAAATTATCTTCGATGGACAAATATTTACATTTACGGAATTTAATTTACGGAACGGAATTACGGAATTATTACGGAATTTTAAGTAAAGGCCTTCGTAGAAATAAATGGGGAGCCGTGTAAGTTTTAATAATTATGTAGGTAGAGAGATTAGTTGCAGGTTCTCTAGCCTGGAGACTCCAGGGAATTTATGGCAAGATAAAAGGAATAGATCATTGAACCCCGTCAGTATTATGTCCTTGAGAAACTCGTAGGGTATTTACAGAGTGTCGCAGCGACGCGCGATCGCCGCGCACCTATATAAGGTATGATGTACTCCATTTTTTCTCGTACATAATTATTCGTTGTATTATTAGTACAATTACTGGTCTTTGAAACTCTGCTTCTTAATGAATTTTCATTTACATAATGCTTTTATTGCAATTTAGACAAAGAAAAATGCAGCGGCAGGATTAATACTTAACATTTTGAGAGAAAACCCGTCTGCACTGGAACGATATAAGTAAGGGTTACAAATTATAAAAAATCCCGATAAATGAATATAATCATTGAATGATTACCCACTTTCTAAAGAGACACATATCCAGCATGAACATTGCTGGTATTCCAATCAAACAAAACAGCTAACGGAGACAGGGTACATCGACGCTCTTAGTGGGAAGCCTCTGTCCAGCAGTGGACCGAGATAGGCTGGTGATGTTGATGGACATATGCAAGTAACACTAACACTCTGCTTATTCTCGTATTGTCTGAAATAATAATATTAGTTATTATTACTTAGAAATTATCTCTCGTTCTCGATGCGTAAATTACGAGACAACACTGGCTTCAAACAATATCTAAGGTTATCTATCATGCGTACCACACATTGAGTATGCAGTACAGCGGCGTATAAAATTCTACACAACTATAACATAACATGTATTCCTGCGAAGGGGCAGACATTGGAGTGATAACTATAACATGACCATAAAAAATCCGTCCAACAAATTTTAATCACTAGTCATTCTATGCTGGCACAACGGTACTAATCTTATCCGCTTATTCCATGGAGTGCACAATATAACTAGTGAAACGTACGAATATCTACTCACTGCAAACCTCAGTCTCACCTTGCGACGAATTACAAGCGGGATTTTATTTTATATTTACACAAGTATTTACGGACATAATATGTAATTAAAAGCGCACACTGCCAAACGAACGAGGCAAAACGCTTTCTGCCGTCATGTAGAGCGTTAAACAACGCGGCCGGCCGGCGGCTCGATCGCTGTAAGTGGGAGTGAGAAGACAACGCGCTACAGGCACACCGCACGCGCGTCAGAAACAAAAGTAAAAAACAATGGGATTTTCATGATTATTTTGAATATGTTATATTACACTGAACGCCTTGTTGGTCGTGTTGGTTGCAAGTGCGACTGCCGATCGGGAGGTACCGCGTCGGACACTACAAAATTTTCTAATTTACATTTTCTAGAAGTGGTTCGGAGTCTGGATATGAGCTTGATGCATGACAATAGGCTCACCACCTATCCCATAGCGAGACATAAACGTAACTGGTGAAACGTGGGAGTTTTCTGCATTCCTTTGTCTACCTCTTCGGGGATTACAGGGGTGAAGTTATGTTATTATATTACATATTTTATGTTACTCGCAGGGTTGAAGCTGTCGACGTAGGAATATGTTTGTTTATTTAAATGCCTCCATAAACCAATTGGTAACAAGCGAATATTGAGCAAGAGGTCCCAGGATCGATGACCGGGTCGGGTAAAGAAAGTATCATTGATTTTTTCTATTTTCAAAATTCCCAGTACTAGCACAAAGTCTAATTAGTGTCGAATGTATGGCGAAAAGATCACTACCTGTAGCATGAGACGTTCAATACACCTAGTGTAAAACTACAGTACAACACTAATTTGATGGTGACATTTATTCCATGAAACATCAAAGATAAAATAGCGCGCCAAATAAAATTAAATTAAAAAACTCATCAAAACTGCGCCACGACGAATTGCTCCTTGTATACACCGCAATTTGTAGTAGAGCACAATAACTTATAGGATACAGTAACTTGTACAACTGTTTCAGTCCACAGCCGGACTTGCGCCTCTCCTAAGTAGCACCGTTCTGCACACTCATAAAGGGTAATCGCCCATAATATCCACGCTGTTCATGTGGGTTGGACAATTTTTCCCGGTATGAGCTATTAGCTAATTAAAAAAATTATAATTACCATTTCAATTAAACATACCTATATATCGAGAACGACTACAATACAATTGAATTTTATATGATGATAGTTGATGGAGTTGCAATTTATATCATAATAATATTCGAAGTCGGAATTCTGAATCGGATTTGGAAGGTCCAGCAGTAGAATATTAATGGCTAATGGATGGGAAAGGCAGTAACCTGGTGATCTGAAATTCAGCCTCCGGAGGTATTGGGTGTCAAATACTGACGCGTAACATATTACAAAAAAAATCTTATCAGAATAGCAGACAGCCTTAATTAACCCTTTTGATTTAGAGAGGAAACCCATATCCGTGGTCCCTCGTCACAATAAAGTTGAGAACCACTGACAGACTCTCTACCATACAATGCATACGCCGAGAATTTTTTAGTAGCGCCCACATTGCTATGCCTTTACGCAACAAACACCAACCGGATCAATGAGAACAATTTCAAATAGGCATAGCGTGCATGTACGTATGTAGGTACGCACTATGTGGGTGTTACAAAGTTTGAAGCGCTCGCGAATGCACCGTGTAAACATTGGCACGGGCGTCATCTTCCCACGTGCGCCACTGCTCGTTCCCATCGGTCGTGCGCCGTGACGTCACGAGCACGGGAACTGCCGCCGTCACACTTGACTTACAAATTTCAAATTAAGAACGCGCTCGTAGTAATATGATGTAAATGTCATTCCTAGAGAGTCGATTAAAGTTTTTTTCCTGCCCCTTTTTCCATCATGACTAAAGAATCACTACATACCTACTTCATTCTAAGTATATGTATGTATGCGTTGCGATATAAGAATTAAGTGACACTACCTATCAATATTTTAATAGTTATTTTGGCTACTTAATTTTCTTTGAATATATTATATATCGCAGCTTTCCGCTATAATGTTAGAATATTATGTTATGAAATACGTTATAACTCGACACTGGTGGCAGTGTGAGCATGCCCTTATCCACATTGCCGCACGTAATGACGTCAGGTAAAGAGCGAATGCATCGGTGATGATTAAGCTCATTAATATTCCTCCCATGTGACCGTTGCGCCAACACAAATTACACTGAACAATGAACATTTTATGACCGTATATGTACGATGTGTTTATAAGTATGGGGATTATGTTTTGAAACAAATATTATATCTTATATGTTACTAATTTATATTAAATTTGACTGGCCCTATGGTTAGTGGACCTGAATGTAGAGCCGAGGGTAGTGGGTTCGCTTCCCACCTTGAATAAATATTTGTATGTGATGGCAAATATTTCCTTTGCATCCTTTGTGTAAAAAATATATCAATATTTATATACGTAATTTATCAGCGCTGCCTGCTGGTTATCATAAAATGAGCTCCCTTGAGGCCTTTGAAGTATTATTATTATGATTCTGCTTATTACGGCCTTCTCCGAAAACTGGTCTCATTGTGATTGATCACTCCATGACCAACAGGAAAAAGACAAGGTGTTCACGATTACAATAATGACAATGACATTAATGACATGATTAGAAGTATTATGAAAGCATGACACTTACGTAACCATGAATAATTATTCCATGCGCCACACACCATCTATACTGGGAGAAGCAAACTAAAATTCTTTAAAGCCACCGACACCCGCATTAGTACGAAATCGTGAATATCATAGCGTCTCGAGGGAAACGCCGACCGATCTGCGGCGCGCGGCCGCCGTCTCCGGCGGAAGATTAATATTATTCATAAATCGCCTTCCTTGGACCGCTTTCACATCGGCCGCCGCAGAAACGAGATCGGCCGCGAGACCACACTAATTACTATTTCAGTGCGGACACACACACGCGGCTTTATTGCGTATCCGAACGTCGTATTAAAACAGAAACGCTTACCGTTGTCTGTTGTATACATATCGTACATAGATAGATTTAGGGCAGTGTTTGCCAAGTGTTTTGTGTCATGCCCCACTTTAACATTCAAAACTTTTTATCACCCAACTCTATGTAATATATATAATTTTTAACGTAAAAAAATATTTGTTCACTTAAATGATAGGTTCTAGGAAGAATGTACTATAAAATTGTTAACAAAACACAAAGTAAAATTTCAAATCATATAATGAAAAACTGAAATTCAAATGTCGAGACCATTTTCGAATTGCCCCCTTCAACTATCAAAATGTCCCCGTATGTTGCGTGGGCGCCACGTTGGAAAACACTGGGTTGCAGTCTTGCATTATCAAGTACTTAATTTGTAAATAGAGTGATATTCGATGCTCGGTGCTCCGTGCCTACCGCGTTAGAGACTTGGTGTGATATCGATATCAACCCTATATCGTTCCACTGTTGGAACATGGGTCTCCTCTCAGAATGAGAGGGTTAAAGCCGTAGTCTGCCACGCTGGCCAAGTGCGGGTTGACAGACTTCACACACCTTAGAGAACAATTTTTTTTTTAGAACTCTAAGATATGCAGGTTTCTTCACGATGTTTTCCTTCACCGTAATAGCAAGTGATATTTAAAC
>DWEI01000318.1:0-23571 GCA_018245875.1 Mysoria ambigua | reverse complement strand
CTCCAGTTGATAGGAGTACCTAGCATACGGATCGGGGGGACACCCAGGCTACGTCGGCGCTTTGGGTCAAATACTATGGCGGACTTTCAAATGTGCGTTTAAAGTTTAAATACCCACTATAACGGTGATGGAAAACATCGTGAAGAAACCAGCACACCTTAGAGCTCCTAAAACAGAATTGTTCTCTAAGGCGTGTGAAGTACCCGTACTTGGCTAGCGTGATAGATAGCCTTTACCCTCTTATTCTGAGAGGAGACCCCAGTTCAAACAGTGTCACGATAAAACAGACGGAAAAAATCGGGTGGAAATTTTTTTAAGACCTATATGTTCCTATACCAATAAAAAACTCCTCCTCCTCCTATATCCTCTGATTGCGATGCAATCGGCGTGAACACATGAAAGAAAAACTCGTAAAGAGGCGAAACTAAGCGGGCTAGCATGAAAGACATGCGTTAATTTGTTATACATTTAGTGGCGTGGATTGGAGTTGTTTCCGAAGTATACCGATGTATTTCCGAAGTTTTTAAAGAAAGTCTGTCTGGCTGTTCTCCAGGTAAATATTTATTAAAAAAAATACAGTTGTGTATATTCCGATATTCCCCTGATATACAATTATCCCCATAAATACTTTTTTACATCTTTTAGAGAGAACAACCTACATATATCAACAAATAAATATTGCTTAGTTTTATATATCGTGTTTTTCTGTTTATTTTTGCGACGAGTCTTTTGGCAGGACCGACATAGCAGTTTGCCAATGACCACTCAATTTCATGCGCTGTGGAAATAAAATACAGATTGTCAGTTTTAAATACCTATATTTTGAAATGCAGGTAAGTCAATAGGACTAACAATTAATACAAATTTAATTTTGGGTTTGGGTTATTAAAACTGCTCTGAGAAATAATAATGTATGGCTACCATTAAATAATTCTAGACTTTTGCCATTTTTTGATTCCTATCCTATACCCTACAACCCGCTGCAGGAACTGTGGATGAGATTCTCACAATTTCCTAACTTAAGTTTACTTGTATAATATAGATGACGATAAACTGAGTGGTGATTTAAGTGAGATAAACATATTTCTAGGTAAATAGTTTTTATTGAAGTTTTTATTATACCTTAAATCTTAAATCCTAGCGGACAGGACGATGTATTACGACCTTTCTTTTAAAACAATAATCATATTAAATCACAGGAAAGATTTAGATATACTTTTTAAATATACATATTTAATAAATAAATTAGAATCTGTATAGCTTAATGTTTAGTGTAGTAAATAATGACCAGGCTCAAATATTGTCTAAATACGATCTAAAACACTTCGACTGGTTCATCAATACGCACAACGGAACTGTAAGAATTTAAGTCAACAATTTCAAAATTCAAAAGTATTTGTTGAAACCATTACATATTTAAATAAATTGGCGATGTATACTTAAACTGACTGTTTACAAATGTATAATTTAATAAGAAAATAGACATCGCCAGAATGAGGTCAGTGTGATACCGTTTCGTACCGTCTACCCCTGTCTAAATCACCCCCTTTCTTATTAAACTCTCTCTCGTGTATACAATTACAATTCTGAATATACCTACATAACAAAGATGAATTTTAGGAATTTTTTGTTAAAAACCCACATAGAATAGTGTCACTACTAATCAAACTATAAAAACCTAGTAGCTTTGAAATTATAGTACAGATATTTTAAAAATCTATTTCTATACAATATACAATATGTATACAACAATAAGGATCGTGCATCAGCATAATGTTCCGGAAATATATGATGACTCCGTGTACTAAAGTCAGGCGCACGTCATAAAAATGGCGCATCAATTAAAGGCTCAAAGTATTCCAACTCCTTTACTGCCTCATCGAAATTCCGGGCGAGGGCGTCGTAAAAATTGGTATTACTTTACACTTAGCCCCTCTTGACATTCCGCCCGTGACTTGAGTCTGCATTGAAAGTGCCAGTTACCTGACTTCGTGCTGTTATATGCGGAACGCCTGATTGACGCAGCCTATATTTCTGTAATAAATGTTTATAATATTTTTTCATGAAGTCGGAAAACCTTCAGTACGTAAATTTGTGAATTATTTTACTTTACAACTATTGATATACCTACATTTTAAATAGATAATACAGATAATAAAATATCGGAATGTTAATAATGACAATGATTCGCTCACGAGCACTGACAGGATGGCTGCAGTTTTTATTTACAAATTATGATAATCATAATTATAAACATAAACATAATAAAAACACATGTGCTGATGCAGAAATCGTAGGAGTTGTTGAATGAGACTAGCAGTCTAGACTAGTACGAGGCAGTGCAGTACAAATTAAGGAATCATTCATTTACCTTGTAAGATTCAGTAAGTATATACACGCATATTGTCATACCTTTTTCCTGCAGGAATATACGAAGACTAAGGATTACCGGCACCACCTACAATCCGGATTTTTTTACAACCTCTTCTAGTTATCGTGTCCTATATGAAAGGTACACTTGGATTATTGTGTTCAATGGATGTTATCCAGTATTTCACTTTGAAGTATATATCTTTTCCTGAAAAAGAAATTTGTTTTATAAATTATCCTGCAACATTTTTTTCTTATATGGCTCTCCTGATTCAAATGGTTTGTTGACCGCGCCCTAAGAAACTAGGTCGAAACATTAGCATATTTTTACGTTTATCGTGATGATTCGACACAGAATGTAATTCTTCAGCGTAAATAATTTATAACAAATGATGTTCGTTTCACAATCAGCTATTTCACATGAGGTGTAGCTAAAAACATTACTCTTAGAATGTTGAAAGCTAATAACGTATTTATTGCATCTTTAAAGACCATAAGTATTTACAAGCACTTGCCGAGGGTCATAAATTTGAAGGGCTTAACTTTTGCCCGGTCGATTTTCGTTTTACGACTTGTTTCAATTCAGTGGCTCGTAAAGTGAATGTTTATTAAACAGCAGCTTGCATTGAACGACGGAACAATTTTTGCTAAGCCATTTTTGATGAAATCACAAAACGCTGAACGTTTTAGCAGTGAAACCGGAATTTCCGTATTGTTACAAATACCACTTGTACGAGGTTGAGCCCCATGTAAAGCGTTGGTTATACCGGTGTATAGTTGGTTCAAAATATTGCCTAAATTCTTTTAATTTCATGCATCGATTTGCAAAGAAAACTATCAGTGACCCCTTATCGGCTGATGGAAAAACCGGATTGACACCTGAATTCTGGTTATACTCTATGATTTTAAGCCGTTTATATAATTAGTCAAAAGATATGTCAGGACTTTTTGGAATTTTACTCCCACTTATTAGTCCTGGTATTGCTCGATCATGCATTTTAAGTTCAATTTTATCACATAGGCCCAAAATTTCAAATGAGCTTTTTCTGAGACGTTTTGGACAAATTAATTTCATCATATTCGCGATATAAAAAAGACACACGCAATATCACGCCTTTTATCTCCGAAGAGGTAGGCAAAGGAGTGTGATACCCATCCACGGTTCACCAGTTCAACGTTTAAGTCCCACTGTGGAATAGGTGGTGAGCCTATTGCCATACACCGGCCACAAATTCAGACTCCAAACCACTAATAAAAAATCTAAGTTAGAAAAATTCAATAGTATCCGAACCGGGAACTGAACCTAGTAAACACGACCAACGAGGCAGTTCATACGATAATATATACTATGTAATGCATTCGTGTAGCAATGTGAAGAACTCTATAGCCAGAAACATTGGAAACTTCTTTGAGGTTGTTTATGACCAAAAGTGCATGCACTTTGAATTTAGTATCATTAAGTTCAGAGATAAGTTACATTGCGTTAAAAAAAACAACAAATGAAAAACAAAAAAAAGAAAAAGGAACGATATCTAAGTGCGAAAGTCATTTAATGCTTGATCTTTAAGGATCATAAAATTTTATTATTTGGCCAGTTAGTTGGGAAGGCAGAAGATAAAATGGAAATATAGTTCCGGGAAATCCACGAAAAATATATCTTTGAGGTTTAATGGCCAGAATAAATGTATATGTTGCGATTTTATCCGATGGCTCTGGTGCGTCTGTTGTTTCTTCTTCTACTTCTCTCGTGTTTACATCCATGACAATAATTGATGATCATTTCAAACGTAACATCACGCCTGTAATCTACTAATCATAACAATAAATTACCCACACTCCCACGATTCACAAGCTACATTTACGTCCTATTATAGAACAAGTGTTTAGCCTATTGTTATATGCCGAGCACAAATCCAGACTCTGAGCATTATAATAAATTTAGCTAGAAATTCTGGTCAGAAAAATACAATAATACCCGACTACTTCGGTGGTCACTATTCAGGTAGTCAGACGTTTGCAATAAAGCGTCAAAAATGCCTTATCTTTTGTACTTATAATTCTTTAGTACACTCGTGTAGAACGACTGCTTAGAGTCGTGGAACTTTTCCATCAGCTATCCTCATCATTGCTAAACACTTTCGTATATGGACATCTTCTGTAGGGCTGAGTCCGTAATTCCTAAGCTGGATATGCGGGTTGGGGATCGTAGAGCACAGCTTCTCACACCGCTTATGCTGCTCCTTACAGGCGGCTAGGGCATGAGCATTTAGCTATGTCTACATATACTGCGCCATAGCGCAATCTGGAGCGCAGGGGTTTAGCCGCCTTTTACGACACTTTGTATCCCAGTATGAGATCGGGGAATGTATTCTCACTCCGTCCCGATATGGAGAGTTCAACTCTAATACATGCAAAAGTAAAATTAGTTCTAACCTTAAAAGCTACGACCGTACCTAAGCCTCCTTCAAAACATACACGCGTGATAAAAGTTGAAGTCTCTAATTTAAAACATAGCGCAGTACGTGCTTTTTTTCCAAACCATGTGTAATCATTCCTGGTTTTAATTTTTTCCAAAAGTAAATATTACGTAATCATGCTTTTCACAGTCTTTCTGTTCGGTGCATTAAGCATTAAACGTTTGACGCAAAGGCGTGTTCCTTCTTAATTACACAAAAGTCGTTTTTGTGAAAGGAATAAAATCGTTTCTGCGTCCGTTCTCCAACTTCTATAGGTGAGCGAGATGGAACCCTGCAAATCTCATTCGCACAATGTTTAAACTCCATTTTTTGCGATCTTGACGGATTGTAAGAAATTTGGAAAATGATTTTAAATATTATTACAACAAAGTTTTAAATGTTATTACAACAAACGTATTTTTTATATTATGACAAACCTTATTAATACATTCATTAAAGGTTTATAAATTTAATGTGATAATTGAAAATTTTAATAACATTGGTGATTTATCTTTCCAAATATGGCTCATATCAGCCTTGTACTTCGAAAGTTTACAATTCGTATTGGCACTGTTCATCAATTACACAGTCATGTATACTTTTATACGTGTAATTTTAAATACTATCATTTGTTAAATTAATTTGGTCACACTTTAGTTACGACTATTTCATGAATAAATTTATACACCTTCCATAATTGTGTTTTCTAGATCATCTTAAGAATATTTTTCAATCAACATATGGATAATGTACTGGATTATGATCTCAAATTTCCCCATATTGAGAAAAGACCCGTGTCCAAGACTGCTGCAACACAATGGTTGATTATAATCCATAAAGTTTCTGTCTGAACCTCATTAGATTTCAGAGCGTACGAATACTACTGTGAAGCAAAGTAATGCTATGAACTCATTTCTATCAGTAAAGATATATTGGACTAGAGAAACATCACGCTCACTTGAGCTTAAATAAGACGTTCTCACGAACGTACGTCCATGTTTTCTAGACAACGGTTCAAGTATCCAGAGACTTGAGAATTTGATCTGATTAAATTGGTGAGTTAAGAAGGTCGGGGCTATTTCAATGACACTTGAGGACAGATTATCACTATACACTCAATAAATAATTTAATTGAACCACAATAATTTAATGGGCTCTTTAAATAATACTTAGAACCTGTAGGCATAAGTGATCAGTGCAAGTTGATGTTCTCTCAATTGCTTATTGTAATAAAAACAAAAAACATCGACTACTGAAACCTTTTAGTACTAATAATGATTTGACTACTAAGCAGAAAAGATTATTTTAATGTTTAGATAGCATTTTGCACAACTTTTTTTGCAATACAATGGGTGCATTTTTCTGATCAAGTTCACTTTTTGGATATAATTACGTAACAACATAATTGTATTATTTTTATTACAATACGTGTGATAACATCAATATTATATTCTTTTATTATAATATGGGTAGTATCCTTTATTATAATGTGAATGGCGTTTGGTTTCTTCTGTTATATTATTCTAATATTTTTTTTGCTTCCCTTAGATACTTTGGAAGTCTTTACTAGCTAGGGGTGTCTTTTGTTTGACCAAATCTTTTTCAATCTGATGTAAACCTCGTTTGTTTAATTTAAATTCTCCCTATTTATTCGATTATTTTGTGTTTAAAATATTGTCTTTTATATTATTTTTTTTACTTTATGCGTAGTCGCTTTTTACTTTATCCACGCTACAAATGCATAGCATCGGTGAGAATCGTCTACTCGGTGCCTCGGAGCAAATGTGACGCCACTGCTTCGCCTCGCAAATTTTAAATTTTACTTTCAAAATAAAATTTGTAAAGCATTTTGGTCAAAAATTCTTCGTATAGACTTTATTTTCGAATTTCCGTAGGGTACTTCACGATAAAGCAAATGATATGCTTAAATTTTAGAAATTCATCTCTTCTATTAACTAATTGAAGCCTTCGTTTTATCAAACAATACAATTTAGTAATGACTACACCTATTTTAGTCTCTGTGTACCAATCATACTATGGAAACTACATAATTGAAACATGAATACTTAAAGTAAACGTTCACAATACTAAGTAAAAACATTTTCTAGTACTAAGTCAGTGAGTAAAGAAGTGAATCAATCGTTGGGAAATAAAAGAATTTACCAACATTTTTCCTTAAATTAACTCCCATAAGATACGTCGAATTTAATCAAGTCATTGGTTATAAAATGGAAGTTCCATGGTTGTAAAATTATCCCGTTGTTTGTTTTTTGTTTTATAAGCGGCTTATCTTATCCTTGCTTTTTGTTAATACTTTCTTTTCCGCTGATTTTAAAATATAGGTAATTTTGTGTTGACATGGGATAAATAAATATTTTGTGGGCCAAAAATATATTTGGGCCACATGGCATGTGTAACTCCCTGGGGATGTAAACAGGGAAAGAACCTGCAATATACTTTACGTAATTTCAACATTACAGCATGAACGCCAACGATATGGTAACACGGCTCATCTTGTCCTTAAACGATGGACCGACCGGGTGCAACTATTAAGGGGTGAGGCGTTCGTATTTCAAAATTATCCTTCATGTCTTGGAAATGTTACAATGGTTTCTATTTTGTAAATTACAAGGAACAGTGCCTTTTGGTTTATATAAGGTGGATATTTGAAGTTCATTATGTAGGTTCATACGTTCGTAACTATAAACTTAATCATCAGATCTGGAATAAACATAGTCAACGATCAACCCTGTGAAAGAACAGAAGGTCTTTGATTGTTGTCAAATATCTGTAAGTTACAATGACCTCGTAGTAAATTTGCCCCTTGACAACTAGTAATATATAAAAGTGGAAAATACGAATTATTGACTTTTTCAGTATGCGAAAACATGTCAATACTGTAGTATAGTTTATATGAAAGTTAACGAATATACTAACTTATACCTGTAATTACACTGTTTCTCTAATAAAATTGAATAAAAATAATTATTATTACCTTTCATCGTTATTTTGCGTTATTGAACCTTTTTATCGTTCAACTCATGAACGCTTTTCCCCGAAAATACAAGTTATAGTTCGCCATCTCAAACAAGCGCAGATTGGCTGTCTCCATACGCTCCTCAGAGAGCTTTAACGAGAACTCTAAAGCGCTCTTCACGACGGTTTCCTTCACGATTATAGCAAGTGATATTTTAGTGTTAAAATGCACAAAACATCATAACACTTGAGAAGCGTGCTGAACTTAAAATCCAAATTTGCTCCCCCCTCCCCTCTGTTGAGGTATGAATTGCTTCTTAGTTTCTCGAATCTTTAATGTTCATTGATTACAATGTTTTCAGATATCAGGGGCATGAGTCGATATAATTAAAATGGATATCGTTGGCAGTGAGCACTGAGATGTGCAATATTGATGGATCCGTAGTCGTAATTTTATTTACTGTTGAACCAGCAAAACAAGGAGAGGAGTCAAAAATGGCGACGACCTGTCAAATCTTTCAAAACTCTAAGCTGAATCATAGATTTTATATAAGATTATATATAAATTATATATGAGGGTTAACACAGGTTAAAGTGTTAACACAGCCTTTTTTATCGCCTACCCCATATATCATATAATATCATAATTATATTTTTAGTTCGTCTAGTAACGTCTAATTATATTTTTAGTTCACGTAATAATATTATAATTGTTTACGTAACTTTAAATAAACAGCTGACTCCTCAGAGGTATAACGCAATTTAAATCACCCAGGGAATTTGGGGCACATTAAAAGATACAGTAGATACTAAATGGTTTCTTTGTCTTCCAAATAGTATCTTACCTTTGGGGTTTTAAAAACCTTTACGAACCCTTTTTTCTTTCTATCGTTGTAACTTTAAACAGGTGAGATTAGAAATTTCGTGGAAACTTGTGGATACGGGAACCAGGGACTGGCCATATCGTCCCTCTCATAAATATGAGAATGTATTACTCTTATAAAGCTTACGTTCACTGCGGGTGGTTACAACATTTAAGGTAAAAGAGACTGTATTTTTTGAAACTTAAAGTTGTATTTCGAACAAGCAATTTTGGACATAAATGAGTACAAGTAAGTGATGTGCTCACACATTATTCTCCGCCCAAAAGCGGTCGTTGAAAATTTTTGTACAGTTAGCTCTATTATAGTTATAATAAAATATTATACATTTTATCACGATGTCGTCTATTTTAAAATGTAATATTCCATATGTACATAGAATACATAATTTGCCTCGTTGGTCGTGTTGGTTGCAAGTGCGACTGTCGATCGGGAGGTCCCGGGTTCGATTCCCGGGTCAAAACCTACGAAACTTTCTCATTTAGTTTTTCTAGTAGTGGTTCGGAGTCGGGATATTTGCCCGATGCATGGAAATAGGCTCACCAGCTATTCCATAATGTGACGTAAATGTAACTGGTGAATCGTGGGAATGTTCTGCATTCCTCTGCTTACCTTTTCGGGGATTACAAGCGTGATGTTACGTTACGTTTACATAGAATAGGACAAGTATAAGAAAGCATTATGTTTGTGTTGGTTGAATTTTAAATGAACTTTATCATGGGTCATTTTCTTCGGTTTTATCATCGAATTCACGTGCAGCTCTTGGGAAAAGAAGCGTAAGGCCACGGTTTACCACGCTGATCAAACGCGGTTTAACTAACTGCTCTATTTTAAATTAATACTAATTAAGTATTTCATTGAAATAATTAGAAAATATTATCGAATAAAATGTAATTCAATTACGGTGGGAAAATCATTTTTGAAACACTTGCGCGGCAACCATCTTGTTAATTGATGTATTAATTATTGGATGTCTGTAATACTGAAACCTAAGTGCTGTTATTTCTATGATAGAAAAAATATACTTGGTTTATATTTTAATAATAAATAAACACGAATTGAGTTAGGAAATCCAATGATGTATTTTCTATTCAATTGTTGAATAGCATTTGCATTTAAAAAATATTTTCTTCGAGTGTTACCAATATATTAGTAAAAACATACAAACCTTCCAAGGAGCCAATTCCATGTAAAAATATTCGAATACTTTGCCAAAAATTCCATTTCGTGAAAGCGACTTCATAGAAAATGTTGATTCACTCCACTCAACACTTCACTGAACTAGCGCTATCTATGCATGTCACTGAGCGAGCGAACGAGTGGCAACAGATTTCGTATTTGAAACTGAATAAATAAAAACAGGCGAACCTGCAACAAAAATATAGAATAACATACATATTACAAACTTATATGACATATTTGTAAAATTCTATTTATTTTTAAGATATTGACGTTACTGCAAGGTAATTTGAAGCTTGTGAGTGACTAGGCGGATTTTAAAGTCAAAGTCAAAAATCTTTTACCTATTTATATAGGATTTACAATCACATATAAAAGTCATTACAGATAAGTTTACGTTAGTTCGGACCGCGCCCACAAGTGAGAAGAACTAACAAGAAACTCAGTGGGGTTGTCTTTTTTCTGTGATTGTTTAACAATAAACATTTTAGGCCTCCAAACTACAGTAACTCATTTCCAAACGTCTTACATGTAATCTGTAATCGAGTAATAGGCTTTTTACACAATACAAACTTAATGTATTTTTTGTCATCGTCAAGGAATTTAACTGTGCCATACGTAGACAGCGCCATAGCACGATCTACCAGCGCCAGGCTAAATCCCCACAGGTAGACTTAATTAATAGTGTTTAATTAATTTATTTTATTTACTTACAATAATTCAAACTACACTTAACAATCCAATTCGGTAGAGTTGTAGGAAAAATATTCAAATTAGCAAACTAATTAAATTAAATTAAATGGAGAAAATCAAATTATAAAATTGTCAAACTAAAAGAAAAAAATATATAACAATAATAACTCGGATTAATGAGTCAATTTACATACTCGTTTAGGACGATTCCGTGACGTCACGAACAACCGCCGAGCGCTTACTATCTGATTAATGCAATGTTCAGCAAATCGACATCGTAGTCTTATTTCCGTCGATTAAGTAACGGATGAAAGAGCCGCTAGTATGTTCATTACGAATCGTGAACACGGATAATGAGTGAATTAAATGTTCAGATGTGAAATTGCAATTTAACTAAATTGCAATTTCGCATCTTGAGTTAGTGAAAATTCGTGCGAAAAAGGTTATTGACAATTTTTTGCAATTTTTTTGTACTCGACGTTGGATTTTATTAGTTAAGTTGTAACAGCTCGTTCGATTTCAAATAAAATTTGAGTAATATTGGTGATACTTAAATTTTAACAGCGAGACAGTAAAGTTTTGGTCGTCGCGTATAGCCAGATTTACTGGTAAACTCATAATTGTTTCAGCTTTGCACTCGATCTTAATTGTTTTTTTTAAATTTAATATAATTTGGAAAATAAAGAATATAATTATTCGTAGAAAAGGAATAAGGTTCAGATTAGTTCTTTGTGCTCTACGTGTCCTCTTCATTCTAGTTGAATTTAGGTATTGTTATAATACAATGTGTTCATTTTATGTACCCCTATTATATCGAGATCTGTATACAACATAAAATGTAAGGAACATCGGTAATGTACTTAGCACCCTGTGTTCCGCATTTTCACATTAGGACGGACTGAGTCATTTACTTAGACGTGCAGAAAAAAGTACTTAAGCGTCACATTTAATTAATTTAACCATCCTATGTGGAGTAAAAGGAACCTTTACCCTTTGATATTATACACGTATTTTAGGCTTTATAGATCTAAAAAAGGTTACAGCCTGAGAGATACTCTTTCGTTCCATTCAATCACGCAGGAAGGACCTTTGAAGTTATTGTATAGTATCCGAACTGACCGGAATAACGTCAAGGGCGATCGTAAAAAGAGACGAACGACTCAATATATGTGACGTATCGCTACTTAAAGTATACAACCCTGTTTCTGTGGTTTTACTGGCCCTAAATAGATTTTCATGGCAGGTTACTTTAGGTCTACAATATTTAGGTCTTAGTATATGTTTCCGTACTATATTAATTTTGTGTCTCTCTGGTGTCATGACGCAAGTCTAATTGTAGCTGCTTTTAGTACTAATTATTCTTGGACATATTCTAAGCGTTTTTCTCGAATTGATTCTCCACGTTCTCCATTTTGAGAACGCTATCGTTATCACATCCTTAATGCTAGACCGTTAATGAATGTCACTTTGAATGTCAATTTTTATCGCTTTAAAGTTTCAGTTACGTAACTCAGCGATTCGGCAATCCATGAGGAACCACCTTTAACGACGTCCAGTATTCATTTTGTTGAAGAGTTAATCGATGCAAAGCCACCGCTAAGTTAGCGACTTTATAAGTTGAGGAAGTTAAGTTTGAATAAGAATTTAAGCTGCTTTAAGTATTTGTGGAGATGTTCTGTTTGTTATATAATAGCGATATTGTTTTTGACGCTTTTTGCTAACCGACATTAGCATAGACTGTTCACAATAACGTCACACTCGCTGTTCACAATAACATCATCATGGGTAAGATTGGTGTAGTGGAGTTTACACAGGACAGTCATTACATGTGCCCTTAGCTGTGAAGTAATAAAAATATTAAGTAAACTGAAATACATACATACGTTATACGTATAATAAAATAGTAAGGAAAAAATAGATCTAGTTGTTATATACATTATTGTAGCAGCCGCTAAAATGTGACTTTTTTATTTGTTATTTATAATCGTCTCATCGCATATCAAATAATACTTAATCGACCTATTTTTGCATAAAGTTGTGAAAACTAAATTAAAACAGGATTAAATTATATCAATAGTTAGTTAACGTTAGATTATCTATTTCTGTTTCTTATTTCAATTCCAACTGATAACTATTTCAGTGAACGCTAAACCTACTAATTCGTATTCATTCTATTACGGGTCACCAATATGGCAGTCAGCTGCCGAGCCTTATTGCATAGACTGCCGCCCGCTTTACTGCCGTGCGATTAGGGCCCTAATTGGGTCACAGTCACTAAAGTGCATAGGCCAACTCAACCGGATTCCATGTATGGGTCCGTAAATACCGATATTATAAGATAAGTACGAGAGGGTGAGGGCCGTGTATATACCTTACATTGGTACCAGCACAAACATTTTATTAGTGTATATTATAAAGTATTTTTTATCTCAATGTATTCCTATGTGGGATCGTATTTTCGATATAATTATGGACAAATTTAAAATGTAAGTTATATATTACATTATCATCAGGCCATTATCTACTTGTAATAATAGCAGCTTTATTGACTCCCCATTTTATGTTCTTTATATTTGTCTAAAAATATTTTTATACCCTAGATTTATATACCCACAGTAACTACACTACCGGTAATTGTAGTTCATATTTTTCAAACGTTAATTAACGACAATTGTTTTCTAGTTTTTTGAAGTAAGATAGGATGTCTTATTTTTAAACTAACAGTTGAAGTCATATTAAGGGACATCATTCAACTCTAATTTATTCGCGAATTGAGTTTATTCGTATCTGAATTCATTATTTTAATTTAACGACTTATTGTAGTGATTTAATTTTAATATTATGCGCGAAACAATTTTTATTAAATATTATGCATATATTTCGTACAGGTATACATATATAAGACTATGCTAGTGTATTAAGAAATAGTTTATCTCCTTCTGCTTTGATCTCTATCGTACGGTAGCAACATATATTCTCGTTGTGAAAAATACCCTAATGTTAACAACCTTGACAATAAGCGATTACCGTGCTAAATTTCTAGAAAATCCGTTCATAATTTTTGGTGTTCTGATGCACCTCATAGTACAGAAGTATTTTAAAGAACAAATCTTAGGGGTCTATATTGTACATATATATGTAATATAAAAAATTATAATGATATGTGTAGATAGATACAAATTACTTTATTTTTGTTGCTTTGTTTTAATTTTTGGTAAACTTACGACAAAACAAACCAATATGGATAATCGCATTGATAGTACAGAATTTGAAAAATAATTTTATTGTTCCATAAATCGAAACAATTTTTTCAGTATATATAACATTTACTTAACAATTATTTGTTTGGTACGAATCACTAGAAGATTTAATATACATGTACGTCAACCCGATGACGTATTCGCGTCAGGGCGAACGGTGACGAGAACCGCGTGGGAGAGCGACATCTGGCGTCGAATTAACTTCAATGTAGCCTCGAATTTATATATGTTTGTAAAAGACGCTTGGTATTACGAAAAATGATAACATTGTATCCCTTAAGCTACATGAATATTATAAAAGGATAAAAATGAACACAATTTATTGTATATATTTAAGAAGTTTTTATTAAACTTCCCGAATAATATAAGAAAATTTATATAGAACTGTACATGTGTAACTGGGAGCACTGTATAAACAAATAAATAAAACAGTAAAGGTTTGTATGTACACTGCATTGATCGTTTTTGTGAGTGTTATCTTAATTATCCCATTCGATGCTTCTATGTTACATTAATTCTGCAAGACTTAAATCTTGTTGTGAACAGTTAAGTTTTTTCACAATCGATGCGCTACTTTCCTTTCCATACAAGTAAGAACTGTTATAACCGGTTACCAAAATAAGGTAAACTAAGGTTTTGGCCACATAGCCAACTTTAATTTTGAAAAAGTGTTTTTTAACTGTTTTAAAGTTGTTGCCTGCCTCGTTGGTCGTGTTAATTGCAAGCACGACTGTCGATCGAGAGGTAATGGGTTCGAATGGGTTGGGTACTACTGGATTTCTTAATTAGATTTTTTAGTACTACCAGGGAGTTTGAATATATGGTGTATGGCAACAGGTTCGTCCTCTTCTCGTAAGTGGTGAGACGAGGGAGTATACTCCACTTTTCTGCTTATATCCTACATTTTCTTCGCAGCCTAAATAAATCGACTGTCATATGTTAAATTCATAAATACGCACTAACATACTTAAGAAATGGGCCTTAAAAGACATGGTAACAAAACATTGTACTTCACAATAATGGCCTCATATCGGAACCTCTGAAGTTAAGATTTACGACTTTTTTGACATAAAATCGCACTTCGCGAGCATGTGGCTCCCAAACTCAGGCGCGAAACAACGTTGCGAGATTGTTTTCTGAATAATTAAAACGCTGGAAGCATGTCACCTTGAAACTTTGGTCGCAGGAGATCTTGTACAATGAGCGAGCAAGCTTTAGCTACTATGAAAGTTAAATTTCAAGCACCTAAGAGATTTGAATGTACCCGTGTATGACCCGGTAATGTTTGACCCGGTACATAATGTACTGTAAAGTGGCTTGTGTTATCTAAATTCACGAGTAAACTCTTTACTTGATAGAGTTTCAGTATCACGTTCGAACATACGCTAATACATTAATTTTGCAAAGTGCTTGCGTAGTCTTCATCAGGTTGACTTTTACTTTTCACGTGGAAATTTTTTGTTGTGACCCTGACCTTAAAAATATTGTTAAAAAATGTACAATAAATGACGGTAATAACCATGAATATTATACCTAATAATTAAACTGTGAATATAACATATGAAATATTTAAGAAATACATAAAGCTTTAAAGTCTTCTGTGTAAATTCGGCAGCCGAATGAAATCCCAATAAGTTGAGTATCGAACAAACACGACAGTAGAAATAACTAACAAAGGCGAAGTATACTTTATCGCCGGTGTCCGAGGAGAGAACGTTGTGTGAAACTTTATCTACTATCGTTTCTACCGAAGACGCGCTAAAGACAACTTGCGACAACTTCGCTAACAACATTCCAATGCGCGCATACTCGTAAATTTGAGTACAAATATAAAAGCGTAGTTACGGATTTAAGAATTTATTCCTATTAAATTACAAATTGAAGAAATTATAAGATAAGATCAGATTATTACAAGAAAACAATCATTTTAATAAATGTCTGAAGTAAAATTTTCAAATAATGATTATAAAAACAACTTCATAGTGAATTCGTTGTACTAGAACCGAAGTAATACGAACAATATTTTGTTAGAGGATATGAAGTTAATACTGAACTAACAAAATCGAAGTACATTTTATCGGACGCTAGACTAAATGTCGAAGGAGAAATTGTTTGGAAAACTTTGTGTTCCACCGATTCTTATAAGAAAGCGCTGGGAGAACAGACTACTTGTAAGACAGCACTCAGACTTTGTTCCGGATGTAATAACATTATTAAAAGACAGCTTACTACTTATGTGGCAGTTAACACATTAACTAAAAAGTTATTTTAACGTTTAAACGTTTCATGTACATTTGTACAATGTCAATGTTCTTGTTGACAATATGACTACGAACAATGATTTAACAAGTAGCCTACGTGGGTTACGTAACTTCACGCCTGTAATCCCCGAAGGGGTAGGCAGAGGAATGCAGAACATTCCCACGTGGGTTACTTGTTAAAACATTAATATGTAATATTTTCAGACACAAATTGAGGAATAAATTGCTAAACAATATGAATTATGTGAATAAAATGAAAATAAATAGAATAAAACTGTTTTTAATGCTTATAAAATTTTAAAGTTACGTTTACCAAGCGGAGTAAATGTATAAATTAATTAATTTTCAAATAAAAATACGTTATGTTATGACAAAGAAATACCTTCTAGAAAATCTATTACAAATCCTGGGACAAAGACAATATTGAGAAGTGATAGACTCAAAGCAAACTTTATCAATGGGTAGCGAGAGGAAATCGCTGTAGAAACCTTCATCGAACTAAGATAACATGCAAGTTGCAAACAAGTTCGCTAACAACAGTCCGTAAGAAACATACCTACTTCATATTTTGTCATAAAAAAACTGAATATAAATGCTAAAGTTATATATATTTGAAAATGTAATATGTTATGTGTATATTTAAAAATGTTGCTGCACAAATTTAATGTCCTTATAATATAAATAAAAATTCCTCTTAACACGGTATGATGTAATTCATTGTTACCATGCATTTGACGGAAACTCTGTACAAAATCATATACAAGGCATTTTCACCTGCAAAATTAATGTCTTTGAAGTAAATTATATAATGAAGTAAAAAGGAAAAGTCTAAAATGTGAGCGTAGAGGCCACTTCGGAGATTGACCGAACCTTTATAGCGGGCGATCATTCGCTTTCAAATGCTCTTGGATCGACTTATTCATGTTGTCTTAAGTTATTAAATCTCGGTTATTTTAAATATTAAGAATTATAGGGCATGGCAACGAATATTTAAATACCTGAAAGGTTATACGGTACTTATGTTGTTACTTTAAAGGCGCTGAATATTTCAAAATGTTTTTCTGAAAAACCCAAATCTTATATCGTTACAGACATCGCTTGAATCTGATTTTTCTCTGTGTATACATATAGACAAACGCGTTATGTTGTTTCATTATGCTTAGTGGTCGCAACTTTGTTATCTTGAAAACAAATCGAAGTGATACTTATATCAGAACTTTCGATAAAGGAGGTTTTCTTTTCAAATGTATTTCATGACACACACATAACAAGATAACTTAGTAGTATTTTTAATATCTGTTTAAGCCATCTTCGAGATGCTGTTTCTTGATGAAATTTATTGCAATGAAGGCAAGTAAAATCCAGCTAATGTAACCGAAAAGAAAATACTAGTATCTTTCTTTACCGGAAAAGAAATCTTCACACTAGAAAACGATCTATCTGGTGGGAAAGAAACTGAATTAGAAGGAAATACTAGAAAGAAAAACAGTGGGAATCCCGCAAATTCACAAAGCGTTATAAATGAGATCGTGGACTGCAGAGTCTTTTTAATTAACATTTCGTTTTTAAAACTGGCGAGATCTTTCCAGTCACGACCTTCCGCTAAGAATGTAAAACAAAATAGTAGGATCTGATACAATTGTACGTTGTTTAGCCAACTTTTTAATATTATGACAGACAAAATAATAATAAAAAATACGCTGTTGGAAATAAAGATCATCAATTGGTGATCACTTCTTGGCAAAGTAAGTACAAGTTTTGCTTTCAATAGGTCACTTAATGACTTGGGAGAAACCAGGATTCTGGATTCATGAGATCTCGGATGATAGTGAGAAGATACCTGTATCCGTGGAACAACTGCCAAAGGCAAATTAATGAATGGATGATACTGTAGGTGAGGATGATGGATGATACTATTAGGATTTCTGGAATTCGAAAAACCGTTCTCAATGAAATAATCAAAGAGTATAAACGCATCACATCTTTAATCCCTGAAGGGGTAGGCAGAGGAATTCAGAACACTCCCACGTTTCACCAGTTACGTTTACGTCCCGCTATGGAATAGGTGGTGAGCCTTTTGCCATGCATCTCGCACATATACCGACTCAGAACCACTACTAAGATTCTTATTTAGATTTTTTCGTAGATAATTTTATAAATAGATTTTTTTTTTTGTAGCGTAACTACTGTATAATTTATGAACACCAATTCTTTGTAATGATTGTAGGTATTTTACATCCTTCACACATTTGTGTGAATATGTGCACATTTGTGTGAATAGTCATACATTTGTGTGACTATGTGTATTTACACATAGTGCAAGATTTTCAATAGTCAATTTTCAACAAAATCACATTTAGAGCAACAAAATTTTATCTTACGAAACGGCTTGTCGCGCAAGTAAAAATAAGCTCAAAGCAATGTAGTTTCTGTAGTAAAGGAAAACGTTTTATTTGTAAACTTAAGAACTTAAACTTAAATTTTAATATAGTTTCACTTTCACGTCATATAACTGAAAATTGTAGACAGCCAAAATTATCGCATAGGAAACGGCTTGTTGCAGAATTGACCAGAAACACAGTCAATAAGTTATAAAGGATATCAAAATTGCTTTATTCCGAAACACGACGTAGTTTTCAGACGAAAAGGGTCGCACGTTATTTAGTACATGATGAATGTAGTTCTTTTAATCCGTAAATCATCAGTGTGCTATACTCCTTCACCTACCCCTTTAGGAAAATGCAGACGTGATGGTGTATGTGATTAACAAAATTTTTAAAACATTGAACAATTGTGATATGTTTTCACGTAGGAGTTTTCGTTAGAAATGTTTAATTTTATAACCAATCCAGGTTTAATCATCATTGTTTCAAATATTCAACAAAAATTAAACTTTCAGCTTAAAGTACGTATTATAAATTTCGACTAAATTTAAAGTACAGTTAGACTTTTTTAAAAGAATGTATAAAAACCATATGTCCATCTCAAAGAAAATGTAGTAATTTTTTTTAGAACAAATTTCTTCCAGCAGAAATAAATATAGCGAACGTTTTGTAAAGCAGGTGAAAAGAAGAACGCTCGCCGCAATGCAGCAGTTACTGAAATTGCTTTTCCAACTCTCCGCCCGTGTGTCGACACACAGCGAAAGGCCAAAGAAAATGTATTCTGTCACAAACACTCTGTAGCCGCGATACCGTGAACCCGGCTAACTGAATGTAATGGCTAGCTCAAGCATTCGGCTTATTAGTTTAGTCATTGTTTATGTTCTGGCCTTTACACATCACTCGTTAATTGTGACATTGTTGGTTACAAGGATTCAGTGAGGTTTCATGACGAACATCCTTATAATACGTTAGGTACCGAATAAAAAGAGCATTATGATAATATGTAGTTCTTTGTTACAATTGTTAAAGATATCACGTTAGCTCTTTAATGGAATATTTTATACATAATAAATATTTTAGAATGAAAAATTAATTGATGAAATATGGTAGTGCACTACACTTATCTGTCTGCCCCTCCACAGATGCAGGTATGGTGTCACGTGTTAGGAGAAATGTATCGTATTTACCTTTGTAATTTATAAAATCACGATGACATTTTTTCACATCAACATCGTAACTGTAACATTGTATTTTTATATAAAATGTATTACGTCTGTAATCGTCGAAGAGGTAGGAAGAGGAATATAGTACACGCCCACGTTTTACTATTCGTGTTTACCTCTCTATATGTAACAGGTTACGGGCTTATTGCCGTACTTGCACCGGGCGTATCAGACTCCGAGCCACAATTAGACAATTTTTAGATGAGAATTGTATGCCGGAATAGCGGACGCTACGCAGCTACGCAGCGGACACGCAGACCGGTGCCTGCAATCTATACGGCTATTGAAATGTACATTTTGCTTTGCCTTAAATTGACGAATGAAATTTTGCTTCCACCGGACAGGCAGTCAATGATAATAAATATTTAAAGAGACGGCTGCAACTTCAATTAATACATGTTATTGGATGGTGGAATATTATTGCATTGTTTTATTAACTTTGAATGTCTCATCATTGTTTTTACATTGTTATAGGAATGACTATTATTTGGTGGCAAAATTTAAATCTTTCATGGCATCGGTGTGAAGGTTCTTGATGATGTTAAGTTGCATAAAGCAGTCTTAATCCTCCTTAACATCTTTAAATAACGATTACTAGCATCAAATTATTGCGACTCAGAACCAGATCCGAGCAGTCTTGCTTATCCTCTTGTAATTCGACTAACGTTAACTTATAATAAAATAACAGCCGAGAAATGTTAATATTTCCCAATTATAAGATTAAATGAGTCTAGAAAATGAATAAAGATCGAGGTTTGTAAATTCCCAAGTGTGAATTAATTAAAGGCGACCATTGTCTAATCCAAGCAATAAAAACCGCTCGGCTTTTTAGAACCTTATAGACCGAAAGCTTAAACGCTCATTTATTTCCTGCGGTAAGATTTACAAAAGGAGCCCTAATCAGACTCGAGACAAATGTTTAAAGGAGACTTTTTCAAAGGATCGCTGAAATCATATTTCTTAATTAAGCTAAATTGAGGAAAGTTGGACGATCAAGTTTGATGAAAAATGGCACTCGAGTACACGGTGATTGCTTATTAAAGATTTTGTATAAAATTGGTTTACACTCATACCTTCTTCCTATGTAATTGACGTTTGAAACAAAACTGCTTATGAGGTCAAATTAAGATTTTTTATCATCTATTCATGTGATAGTTCTCTTTGGAGTCAGTATGCTTACGGCACTGACATCTTTATAGGTAGGCACTGGAATCTCTATAGAATAAATTCCATGATAATGTTGGACATTCTAATCTTCAATGATAAAGTATTGGTTAATGATTCACATTATAAACATTTATGAATTGCAAAGGGAATCCTGATATTACTTATTAGTGTAATAAAGTCTCAGAAGCTATTAAAAGTATTGATATCTGTATTAACCCTGGTAAAAATCATTAAAGAGTCCGGGTCAAATAATGATATGTAATTTCATAATAGTAATTAAAGTAATCTTATATGTGGCAAAGATAGGAAAACGTAATTATCATTCAACGAACTGCGTACAAAAATAAATCAGTATCTTTCACGGTTGTGATAAATCATATATAGAAAATGTATTGTGTTATGAAGAAGAACATTATTTCATGCAATCATAGTGGATTAATTCTCGATACGGCGAGAATGTGGTGGAGACGGATGAATTACGGTCACGTCAACGGCTAATTTGGCCGTCAATCGCCGAGCGGGGAGAATTAACTGGACATCAACAACAACGGAATCTTCTACTCACGTTTAGTTGAACCGGAGAGGAAATTTAATAACGTTAGTTTGTATTATAAAAATGCGAAGATATAGATACATATTTCGGACGATATAGATATTTGGCATTCGGTGTTCTGTAATTACCCCGTAAGGGAACTGGCGTGAAGATATGTGTGTATGTAAATTTAAAATTATATTTACTTTATTTTCTGCAGTTCCAATAGCTTCACAGTAGAATTCTTGTAAATACAAACGTTCTTTGTTACAAAAACAATTATTATAAATCTAACCTTTGCTTACTCCACGTAACGTCAAGTACCGACGCTCGCGCAACTATCAACGCGCATCTGTCCATGTATTGATAGTAACAGGTTTTCACAAACCTATATTTTCGTATTTATTACTGTTATTACACGTCAAAGGAAAATATTTCAAGTGATTCACAAAAGAAAAAAAAAATAAAACGACATTATTACGTTTCCCTTATTGCGTGTTTTCGTTTAGAAATTTCGATTTGCCGTCAAAGTAAATTGAACTCTATTGTTATAGAAATAAAGTAATTTATTTGCTTTGTAACGTAGCTTGGGTTGCTAGATGCGCTTAAAAACCCGCCATCATTTGTCACGGGCAGATGCAGTCCTATCCTCTATTGGGGCCATAAAATAAGGGAATCAGGCAATAATTTTGATTCCAACAATTTCATGTGAAAATGAACAATTATTTTTCAACCTCCTTACTACTACTTTTTGAACAGTCTTAATAGTGTTACGTGGTAAGTATAACAGTCCTCTAAAATACTCGAATGTTGTCAAAGAAATACTTGTATTCGGTATAATCTTTTATCCTAATTCGAAAATGTATATGAAGAAGTCCATATATACACACCAAAAATTAAATAATGAAATCGCCAAATATTCCTTTTTCTCTTTAGATTTTTCTTTATAATACTTTATCACATTCATGAATAATTCATCTATTTTAATTATAGCGAATATTATGTAAAGCTCCTTTACATCAAACGGAGTCTGCTAATCCCTTCACCCGATAAAATCACTCGGCGACGCTTAAAATTTATTTGACAATCGTTATACTGGACCTATGGAAGTTTTCACCAGTAACACACGTTAAGAATCAAAAGACACCTTTGTTATTTCTATGTTTTGAGAAAACTCAATAGTTATACAAAATATGTAAGTCAAGTCGAATATAGTAAGGAAAAATGAGGAAACATCACGCCCGTAATCTCAGAAGAGATAGGCAAAGGAACATAGTACATTCTAACGATTCACAAATTACGCTTACGTCCCGCTATGTATGAATGGGAGATTTGGAAATTTAATGGGTTCAAGAATGGTAGCAATTATATATTTTACATCATCATCATCATCAGCCTATAACTGTCCACTGCCAAACATAGGCCTCCCCCAGAGCAAGTACATTTTACAAGTACTTTGTAATTTAGACTACTTGTTTTTGGGAAGGTTTGGTTTATGGTGCGTTTCATCATCATTTTAATAGTAGACATCCCAGCGATCAGTTACAAAATATTTTAACAAAGAAATCCGATTTATATAGCTGGCAGTGGAAATTGATTTATCTCGCGCTCCGTAGCCCTAGTCCCAGTTGTCAGGTGATTGAGAGGTCTTCTTTGACACGACCGGCAAAAAAAATTACTCGGGTTGTTGCCGAGAATCAAGGTAAGCGTTATGGAGTCGTGTCGATGTCATGTTATGATATATTAGCTGAAAAAATGATCCGAATCACCGAGGATTGCTGCCACAGAATTTCGTCTTTATTTTTCGACTTGAGAGAATTATAGGGCTATATTTTTATAAACTAAGGGCTGAATAATTCACAGTTTTAATTTTTACTGCAACTAGATTCTCAAGTTCCTATCTTCTTTAATTGACTTCAAAACAGAGGGCAGTTATCAATTAGTCAGTTCATATTCTTTTTCGGTGTTTGCTCAAATGTATCTTATATTCCTTTTTATGATATAAATAAATAAATATCTTAGGACATCGTCACACACGGCCATCTGATCCCAAAGTAAGCGTCAAGAGCTTGTGGTGTAGTAACCAGATGGCTGATAAACTACATATATACATATGAATATATACTTAAATAGATATACTTAAATACACCCAGACACAGAACAAATACTTGTGCTCATCACACAAATAT
>DWEI01000317.1:0-23576 GCA_018245875.1 Mysoria ambigua | reverse complement strand
CCAGTTACGTTTACGTCCCACTATGTAATAGGTGGTGAGCCTATTGCCATGCATCGGGCACATATCCAGACTCCGAGTTTTTATTACCAAAGTAATTTAAACATCGTTTCAAGATATTTCTCTATTACAACTACATAGATGCCGGCATTTGTGTTCACGAACAATTTCTTCTTGACTACCTCGCTGGTCGTTTAGGCTGCAAGGGCGACTGCTTGTCGAGAGATCCTGGGTTCAAATCCCGTGTCGGGCACTACTAGATTTTTTAAATAAGATTTTCTAGTAGGGGCACGGAGTCTGGATATGTGCCCGGCGTATAGCAATGGACTCACCACGTATTCCATTGTGGTAAGCAAACGTACGACAACATAAACAAGTAAACATACGAGGGAGTCTACTACACTATACATAACAGGTAAATCGTGTTTCATACACTACTACACTCCTACACTCCTCTGGGGGTTACAGTGGTGATGATACGATGTTACGGCTTGCATTTTCGGAGTCCGATGATGGGATGTATTTTGTAACTAAGATCGTTTAAGCCGACTAAAATAATTCTTTTGGAGACTTTCACAAGTAATGTGTGCATTAAACTATTTAATACTAACTAATAGAGGCTTACCAGTTTTTTCGGACTGTAATAACTTACACTCTTATTTCTATGAGTCTATTCCAAATCGTCTGCCGACGTTCAGATGTAGTGACAGGACAAAATGACAACTTCGTGTTCGTTTGTCAATCTCTTCATTTAGACGCCGCTGTATTTTATTCATTCGAAGTATATTTCCAGCATATGCCAATTGGATGTACGTAAGGCGAATCTGATCACAACATCTCTCGAGCCGTCCCGAACATGATCATGTAAATTTCACGTCAATTTGCTATAATAAATTGCATCGGCCTGGCCTATGCAAATGAGAACCAGTTAGATATACTCATATATAGACAAGTTTGCAATTCATTTGTAATAAGACGCGGTTATGAATTAATTTATCTCGCGATTTAAAATGAATATCAAGTTTCCTGTTGCTCGTATGTATCATTAACTTTAATTGTGCATATGTTACGTTCAGTGCAGGATGTGGAGAAATCTGACCCTATACTTCCTGCCGGTGATGTGTTTACAATAAATTCCATATAGATCCCTGGTCAGCATTAAATGACGCTATTTAGTCAAATTTAAAACAATATCATATCAACATCAAGGCAAAATCATGTGTTACCACATAATTTTGCCTTGCCTTGACATTCATTACAAAATGGCTCTATTTACCATCCGGAGTCCGTGTCTTCCCAACGTCAATGTAATGATAAAGAACCATTACAATTTCGAATATAATTCGAATAAATCGAAACAGGCAGACCCTTTTAGTACAAGAATGTTGACACTCGTAATTATACGGGCAAGCGTTGATTAATAGACCTGCCTTGATCGCCTCAAGCTTGTTAGGTTTACTCGGATAACAGTGATTGCGTAAACACTGCGAATTTAGCTCATATAAATGTTCGAACAAGAATTCAAGACATAAGCTGGATGCGGTATGGGGCGGGCAGAATGTGATGGTCCTCATTGGAGAAGATTTGTTTAGCAGCTGACTGAGTTAGGCGGATTATGATGATAATAATTATAAAATATTACAGCTACGAAACACAATTATATTATATCTATATCATATATTATATTATGTATATTATCAGTAACACAATGTTAAGAAAATTCATTTGCTATAACGATGTAGGAAAACCTCGTGGTAAAACCTACATTAACGTTATTATGGACTTGCGAATTCTTCCCGCATTAGGCCGGCGTGGCAATCTGCGGCTATAATGTAGTCTAATTTCTTCATATTCTTTGAGGAAGACCGTGTCCGACCAAGGAAGGATATCTAAAGAGTTGATGAAAGCATCATCGGCTGTGGATAAAAAGCTGAATTTACATAGACATATGTAAGTTTATGTAACGCGTTTGCTGCAGGTAGATCGTAAAACCAATGTGCCAATAAGATGTTATCTGTTCACAGTGTTTGGGACAATCTTGTCGGACTTAGCCGGGGAGTGCGACATGGTAGGATTCTATCAAGAGCTCGGCTGTACGCCTCTTCCGAACGCTGACAACAGTACTAAGTGCCCTGAGGCTTTCAACTGCCCCGACCTTCACCCGGACCCAACTGTGTGCTTTTTCAAGTAAGTCCATTTTTTTATACAGTGTGCTTTGAAATAGGATGGACGATATGAGGTGCTCCCCGCAGATGCTCCAGAAACCATTCGGGATATATTAACTAAGTTTTAGATTTCTTTGATAATTGGCCTATCACTCCTTATACGGACGTTAAGTTAATTAGCTTGCGCTAGTCCTCACTCGGACATTGCAAGCGCAATTTAAAATCATACAACACCAGTTGCCTATTGCACTTGAATGGGTGACGCTAAGAGAAAATAAAAAAAAATCGTGCTTCCAAGCGTGTTGAGCAAGCGATTCGGTTGTTATTGTTTGGTGGCAATCGTTGAACTTTTGGTAAGACCTTAAAAGCGATTTTAAAATATGGCCAGCTGCATCAGCTATAAGCTTGCTGTAGCTTGTAGCAGCTCATGCTTGTAGCAGCATGCTGGATATTGCTCTAGTCTATCAACTAGTATTAACGATATTTCGTAATCTTCAGCTAGGTATAAACACAATAAACAATTTCCTTTGTAATATCCTTGTTAACAACAACAAAGTAAACTGACCTTAATATCTGTCAATAGACCACATTATTACAAACCTTATCCTGAACCAAGCAAGAAGTGTTTTTATTGCGCTAATTATATTGTTTAACATCTTATGCTTCCGACCTCGTGGCTAAAGAAATGACTGGGTTTCGTCAAGGCCTACATCTGTCAATATAAGACCACAAAAACTAGGCGCAGCGACCTTATTGGAATATCTCAACCTTGAGGGTTTTTCAAGCTGACCAGTCAAATATAAATTCATCTGTGGAATCTATTCTTGCATGATAATTATGTACCACACGTTCGCTTTCTTACTTCGTCTACTGCCTACTTCTGAACACATAGGTTTGAGTCCTAACAACATAGCATTATATTACTGTATTGCAGTTTAAATTTATTATACAATTAAACAGAAAGTATTTTACTTTTGAATGTCAGGTGCAGAAAATCTTCTGTTATTTTACTTTAATACCTATTTTAATATTATGCTTATTAACTGTAAATGTCTGTAAGGAAAATATTCCGCAGGTATTCTGTCGCTTCAAACTTTTCTCAACTTTCTCTTATTGAAATTTTTTCGAGTAGACAGCAATTTCGTATATAATGAAGTTACGTTATCTTAATTATCATCATTGAATCCAAAGTTATCTTAAATATCACATAATTGAAAAACCCTATCTTTCTGTCATAGCAAATATTTTCTTTTAGCATTTCATATTTTAGTATTAATGTGGTATATTATTGTTAAAAGTAAATTGAATATAATTATTATTGAATGATTTTTGATCAAGCCAGGACCCAGTCGGGTGTGCAGAAATCATTTAGACCCAATATCTCCATTCTTACAGACATGACAGGCTAACATTCACAATTTTGTTCATACACGCGTTGCTAAAATCATGTCAATATATCTAATATTTGTCTTTGTAATTCCAGAGGCGCGTCTTACTCGGACCGCACCATCATTCCGCAGTCTCTGATCAACAACCCGTGCTCCCAGGCCTGCTCGTGCAGCGTCGGCTCTCTGGGGCCGCAGTTCGACTGCGCGGCCGTCGACTGCGTGGAAGTGTTCGACACGGACGTCCAGCAGCAGTGCATCTACACGTACGAGCTGGACTCTTGCTGCAGCACTGGCACAGTTTGTGGTGAGTCCTTCGTCAGGTGCCTTTTGACATTTGGCCCATATGGGCGGTACCAATTATTTTGACAGCGATATCAGAAAGAAGTTTTGCTTAATTTAGTCATACCGTTATGCTTAACTTAACATAAAGTAGTCTGAATTTTTGAGTATTTTATATGCTCTAGAAACCCACAGTAACAGATTTTGTTGTTCTAGATTACAATTTAAAAAAAATCGTCTTGGTTGGATGGTTGTCTACAATCAGACAGCCAAAGAATAGCCAAAGAATTGCGTCAAAAAGTATGCATTGCTTAGCCGGAGCATGTCGTCGTGATTGTATACATTGAAAGAGCGACAAAGACGTCGACATGCAGAAGAACGAGACTGTTACCAAATTAGAAATACCCAAACACAATGATATCATCGGTCACATTAATAAAACACAATAGTGTCTATCTATAAATTTATAATACAATAACCCGATGCCTTATTAGAACCGTTGATATTACGATCTGACAGGAAAACGGTGCCAATGATCTATTGTTTCTTCCTAATCGCATTTATAACATCTAATGTTGTATTTAAAGCCAGTCGTGTCTGCAGTACAGGATATTGTCATTCAGTAGCTTCTTGGTTGTAATTGCATGTAAGATGTTCAGAATTATGAAATTAAAATATTAATCGAATTAAACATTTTTCGAAGAATAGTTTCTAGCTTGTTTTGGCTTCTTTTGTTTCTATCCGATTGTGACACGTGTCCAATACTGTTTCTTTGGTCATTGTTTATTTTTAACATTCAACGTGAACTTCCGTCTTAGAAATTTCGTGCTAAAAAAATTTGAAAGCCAGTTAATATGTAAAAGTAGCAAAACCCTTCCGTTTTGCTACTTTTTTGCTTTTTTTACACAAAGTAGTCTTTAAACATTTTTTTTAATTTTTCCAGGCAAAGACGCCATCGCAAAACTGACAACCTGCGAAATTGATGGCAAAACATACAAGGAAGGAGAATCGTTTGAACCAAAAAACACGCGTAAGACGTGCATCTGTACCGCGAGTTGGAATGGTTCTATCGACGACCCGAGCTACTGCAGAGACATCAACTGTGGGATCGAAATCCACTTCCAGAACAAACTCCTGGAGAGCTGTGCGCCCGTCTTCGCCAGCAACAAGCGAAGCTGTCCTATTGGATTCAAATGTCGTAAGTTATTTTGAAACACTATGCATTAAACAAGTACTCGCTCGGACTATTAGCACAATACTTAATTATAATGTTCATAATACAGAATAAAAATCCCACGGCCCTGAATGATTTGACGACAATCTTGCAATAATTTTGTGGACAACCGGGATGAGTTATGCAGAATAATTTTTTTTCTACTTCGTTGCCCGAAATCCAAACTTTATATTTTTTCCTATCACTTCTATCATTGTAGAAGTTCATTATACAAACAAAAAATCAATTAACGATAAAAAAATAATAACTAAAAGTTATAAAAAGTTAGTTCATTATTAAGTCCTTTGCCATAAGAAAGCTAATCTACAATAATGATCAAAGATAGCAGGATAGCTCTGAACTCTTTTTTTAATTGGACTTCTTGTAACTTGTTCCAGCTAACAACAGCACAAAGGTCATCCGCAGTTTGAACCTGCGCACGGTGACCGCTCAGTGCGCGTTCGGCAACGTGACGCTGTCGGTGGGCGACGAGGTCACGGCGGACGAACAGTGCACCAAGTGCGTCTGCGAAGTGCCCCCGTTCGTGTCTTGCACGAAGAAGAATAGTTGTGATGACTAAAAACATTAATACAGATAATCCGCATACAAATTTAGGCAGAATTTCAATTGGAATGCTCTGGTTAAAAATATTTTTGATAAACTTTCAACGTTTTCTTAAATTTGTGTATGGTTATGCCCTAGTAGGCGCCAAGTCTGCTTCAGACTTGGATTGTGTCACTTCTGGTTGAGAATGATCGAAATTGCTCGATTTAAATTTCACCGCGCTATAAGGGGCTGTGATTTATTGGTTTGTAAATGCACTTAATTGAGCTTATTTCAGGCTAATCCGCTAATAAATATTGAGTTTGTCCTGTTGTGTCCACTAAGTAATATGTAACGAAATACCTTTATCCGTTACATGAAGTATAAACTAAAAAAATCTTCGAGTAAATTATCTTTAACTGGCTACCCCACGGTATTCTTTAACCATGTCGAAGTATTTTTTATTTGACTGTACTTAAGCAGAAACATACAGGAAGCCTGCTGTTTATGTAAAATTAAATTAAATTCGCCTACTCGAGTTAATAATTTAAAAAATACATACGCAGAATGTTCTGAAACAAATGATTCGAGAATATGATTATTTGTAAATAAGTTGATAAGGATTTATGTTATAATTTTCTACATATCTATATAAGCATTTACTTGTGATATGTAACCGCATGGTAAATGTTGTCAAAACGCATTGGGCATTTTCAATTATTTTCAATGTCTTTGTAGGTTCCAACTATGTACTATATCAATATAGTTATTTATTTAAGTACTTATGGTAGTAATAAAGTATTATTATTAATATTAATAGTGTTTCAATATAAATTTACTTCATTTTACGTCACAAATACGTATATGAGTTTTTATTATATTGCAATTTGAGTGGTATTTTTTAGTAAATAGGTATGTGAGATGAATGACTAAAATCCCACTTAAAAGTATTGTAAAATATTTGATATCTATTAACTATAAAGTTGGTGTAATTTCAGTTGGGATAAATAATAACTGAACTTTAACTAGTTTAAAAAATAAACTATTAAAACGGTCATTAAAATAAAGTTGTAAACGAGAATACCGAAATAAAATAAAAGTATTCAAAACATATCTATTCTAGATAACACATGGTTGTCTTATCTTATGTTTTTCATTCATTGAAATCATTGTGTATATTTTTCTAATTATTTATAAACGGTAAGTACATTTATATTACTACATATATTTAAGACCTAAAATTTAAAAACATGTAAAAATTAATTACAATTATGTACATAACACAGCCTTAAGAGGACCTTTGGTAAATAGTATAAAATAACTTAATGTTGTGACGACTTACACTAAATACAAAACTACAAAATGTATTAAGTACAAGTTAGTGTCAAAATCTCTTAATGTTTTAATGTTAAGATATTAAGTAATTATATGCGTATAATACTGATATGAACACTCATATAATTCTAAAACTTATTTCACCTACAACATGTGTTTGCCAAAACCGGGGCTTGTTCTTCCTAGTGCTGAGAACATTTGGTGCCCATTGCCTCGCAGTTCCGGTGTGCGTAGAATATATGTAACTTAAATAAACTTTTAATACAAAATTATTATTCCTATGTTGTAGCATATTAGTACAGGAACTTAAAATTAATATTTGGCAGTTTGAAACTAAGTATGTCTTTACTAAAATAGGTATTAGTTTTTTATAAAGTCTAAATGCTAGCTGGCATTTTGTAAAAAATAAACCGATTAAAATACTGTTTCATATGCATACTATCGAAAATATTAGTAAATATTACTTAATAGGTAACATATTAAAAATTCTTTTTAACTTTTAAAAACATAACCTAATTACGTAAAAAATTCGTCGATTTCAGGCTAGAGAATGGTTTTTAAAAAATATTATTGTATCAAAGTAATTGGTACCTATATTACAAACGAATTAAAATTTAAATACTGTCTCAGAAAAATAACTGAACCAAACGAGCGCTGCCTCGAGTCGAGGCAAACCGCTTTTGTGGAGGCAATAGAGTAATTACTGCCTCGGTCCGAGTAATTTGAGCTAACAACTGCATGAACTCGAATAACAAAACGTTCTACTACTCAGGAGAACTTCGTTTGTACAGGACCCGATGCAATTTTAAATGGGCACGAAAACTAAAAATACATATTCCACGTAAAACATACTAATAAGGAACATTCTAGCCTGACGTATGAAGAGTTCGTTCGCCTCTTCAACTGAAACACGCGGAGCCCACTTCGACGCGGAAGGCCTGGCCAGGCCGCCCCACGTCCCGCACGGCCACGTCCAGCAGCGGCAGGCGCCCGGCCTTCTCCGTCTCGTACTGCACTACCGTCCGCGCCCAGTCTTGTTTCTTATGCTGTGAACCACCATGTTGCTTTAATTTTAATCGCACCTGACAAAGTTTGCTGTGAATTAGTTCAACGAATAAAGGTTACAGTGTAAAATCATAGTTTTACATGAAACGCTTCTATTTAAATATATTTAAGACACTGAAATATTAAATTAAATTTGATTATTCATTAAAGAAATTATGAAAGTGAAGTAATAGTATATCTCGATGAAATACAAAATAAAAAAAACAATGAAACAATTTGAATTAACCTTACAAACTAAATGCGTTTCTTTTTATTTCTCATAGAAGAGCATGATCAATATACAGATTGATCAGTTCCTACTACAGCATTGTGATCAACTTTGAATGAATACATTGAAACATTTAATTCTTGTCTCAAGCATGGAAAAGCACATTGATGTTTTGCAGTGACATCTTCAATTAAAATACCGTTTACACGTGCTATTGCCTACTTCAATTCAATTATTTTTGTTAACACTTCCACGAACGCGACATGTTCAATTTTATTGCTCAAACGATATCGAGACGATTACCTGACACTCGTCGAGCAATGCCTTATATCTCAGCCTGTTGTTAGCTCTGGGCAAGATCTCCGCGTCGTTGTAGGCCAGCAGCTTGAGGCCGCGGCGGTAGTTGCGCGCGGCGGGGTCGTAGTGGCCCACGGTGTTGCGGCAGTGCAGCGTCACGTTCTGGACGGCCCGCGCCGACAACAGCTGCAGGTACGTGATCTGACTGTGGTCCGCTTTGTATGAGATCTGGAAGAAAAATTTAAAACGTCAACACAATGCAACAGATCAGGGAAATAAAGGCGTAATACAAGCCAATTATTACAATAGCTTCTATAAGCATCATACTATATTTCCATACTAAGTAGTAATAAAACCCATTTTAGTTGAAAATGATATCAGCTTCTAACAATAATTATAATAACCAATTCATAACAAGCTAAGACGATTCAGACAACGTCCAAACGTGAATATATTATACGAGATAATTTCAATATCAATGAGCGTCCGAATTAAAGATAAAATATTCAAAAGCAGAGGTCACCGTAAAGCCATCATCCATTTCGCTGAGCCAGGCCTCGTGCTCCTTGCCGCCGTACGTCAAGTCGGCGGAGAGCGCGGGCCGCGGGAACACGCAGCTGGCGCCGCGCGCCATGTCGCAGTGCACCACGATGGCGTCGTTCACGTCGCCGCCATTCGGGTCTATCCAGTACTGACCTGTGACAAAGGACGGGTAATTCAAAATAACTTTAAAAGTAATGTTACCCAAGACGGTGTAACTAGAACAGGTGCACAAGACATTTTATTTCAAAGTATCTAGAATTAGTCTTAAATTTTGTGTAAAATCACAAATTTTGTTTTGGGTTTAATACCACTAGATAATACTATTGGGTAGTTAACCAAAATAAATTACCGCTTGTAAAATCTGGATGGTGGTACAGGATGTCTCCACAAGTCTTTGCGGGCGCTTCCTTGGACCCGTCCGGCTTGAGGAACTTGTCCAGCGACACCTTTAGCCGTTCATAAGCCTTCATAACTATTTCCTTTCGTTCTGCAGGCGACATGTCGTCTTTGAAGAACCTCGGAGGCATTACGCTGGGGTCGTCACCCATAGGATCTGGACCTTTAACGGAACCTGTAATTGTTTTGAAAGCAACTGAATTTCTGACACTAATATCCAACGAATTAGCCAATTTTTTTAATTAATGGTAATAAAAATCATTCCTTGGCGTGGTTTAAGGTAACTTACCTTGTTGTAACATAGCAGCAATAGCAGCGGCGTCATAAGCAAGCCCTTCGCCAGGCGGCCCGGGCGGCCCGGGTGGCCCAGCCGGACCTGGAGTACCATGTCGGCCAGCCTCACCTGGCGGTCCCCGACCGCCAGGCGGACCTACGGGGCCTTGGGGACCAGGACTGCCATCACGACCCGGTATACCTGTTACAAATTTAAATATTAGCCAGATGTTAAACCATGAAGTCAACAACTGGGAAAATTACTAATAGAATAGAAGACTATCGAGTACAGACAAGAACTGGCAATTTATTTGTATTTCGGACATTCGATTTTTTTTCCACCGGCAAGTTGATATTAAACTTCATAAAATTATATAGCCGGGAATAAAACTTTTTAAATTACCTCTAGGACCAGCATCCCCGTCTTTGCCGGGAGATCCCATGGTTCCGGGAAGTCCCCTTTCTCCTGCTCTGCCGGGAGCACCGATCATACCAGGTAATCCTGGCAACCCTGCATGGCCCTTAGGTCCGTCAGCACCCGCTTCACCTCGTTCTCCCTTTGCGCCATCTAATCCAGCTGGACCTTGTTTGCCGGATGGCCCTTGTGAACCTTCTACTCCAGGAGGCCCAGATTCGCCCCGAAGTCCTCTTTCGCCAGCTGGGCCAGGTGGACCTGAAGCGCCTGGTGGACCCTTTATAAGACAGATATATTACAATTGCAAAAAGAGTAAGATTAAATATAATATATATCAGATGAAGATAATAAATATATGTCCGGTAAAATTTTATAGACTATAATTTATGCTACCGGTAATATTTCATGGTACTAAAAGATTAAGTGGCTCCTAATGTTTACATAATTTTCTTGAAAATAGTAGTCTTGTATGCAACGTATGTTGTATGCAACGGTTCCAGTTGCAAGGGCAACAGCTGATCGAGAGATTCTGGCTTCAATCTCCAAGTCAGACTTTTCTAACTTGAAATTCCTAGTAGTAGCTTGAACTCGGGTTTTGTAATCGTGAACAGATGAGTCCTGAGAATGGACTTTTCTGGAAACCTTTTCCATTATAAAAAGGTGTAATGCTACGTAATTTTGTAATTTTAAAGTAATAAATGATTAAAATATAAAATATTACATACCTGTAAACCCGGAGGGCCGACGGGACCAGAAACTCCTGGCTGCCCTATTGGTCCCTTGTCGCCCTGTCGCCCAGGTATACCAGGTTGTCCGAGTTTTCCTGGCCGGCCCTCCGGCCCTGGCTCTCCCATCGGTCCAGGCGGCCCTTGAAGACCCGGGCTTCCTATCGGTCCCGGAGCACCATCAGCACCAGGTCTGCCAGCAGCTCCAGTTTCACCCTTCATTAATAGTAATATATTAAGTTAAAGTTAATATTTTTTTAAAGTTGATGTTTTTAACAATGTGTTAAAGTTTAACAGTGTAATGTTTTACATTACTATCATTTATACAGACATGTATAACTGACAAAACTGTATATATGTAACATGTATTTACCTGTTGTCCTCGTGGTCCTTGCGGTCCAGACGGCCCCACTAATCCAGGCATTCCGATTGGTCCCCGTTCACCCGCGGGTCCAGGTGGGCCTGTAGGGCCCTGTGGTCCAACTTCGCCTTCGCTACCTCTCTCGCCTTTAGATCCTTCCGGACCCGGTGACCCAGTAAGACCCTGCGGACCAGGTGGGCCTGGTCTCCCTGAGTCGCCAGTCGCTCCCTTTGCTCCTGGAATACCCGCCGTACCTGCCACCCCTGGACTTCCTTGAGGTCCCTGTGATAATTATTGAACGTTTAAAATACAAACACATCTAACAGTAAACTGATATTATATCGATCAACAAGTTCAAATGTTCTTACAGGTATTCCATTGTAAAAAATATGCATTCATAGAGAATTAATAATAGGGAAATCAATAACAAAATCCGTACCGGTGGTCCCAGTTCTCCCGGTCGGCCGGGTAGCCCTGCGTGACCGATGTCGCCCTTCGCGCCCTGCTCACCACGAGCACCCTTGGCTCCTAAAGCGCCGGGTAAGCCGCGCATACCCATCTCACCAGGCTTGCCTGAAATATATTTCAAATGTATATTTTAATGAATCCATCGAAGACTAAGTATTTTGTTAATAAAACCAAATGTAGTAATTAGGTACATTGAATTTACTTGATCAATCTTTCAAAACCAACATCTTTAAACACATTAGATAATATTTACATTATATCTATACTTCAAGATCCATGAAATATTTAACCATTTAGAATCTTACTTTCTCTTATCTATAATTATCTTTATCTGTAATTCCCGAAAAGGCTTGCAGAAGAATGTAGTACACTTCCACGTTTCACTAATTAGCTGTTCATCCCTTTTTTACGTACAAACACATTCTTTTATTACCTGGAGTGCCAGGCGAACCTTGCTGGCCTTTAGCTCCAATATATCCTCTATCTCCCTTCAATCCGGGCATGCCAGTTAAGCCCAATGGTCCGGGAAGTCCAGGGGCACCCTGTGAGCCTGGTTGGCCTCGTTCGCCAGTTGCTCCTGGAGCTCCTGCTTCTCCAGGAATTCCGGGTATACCAGGTTCACCTCTTTCGGCAGGTTCTCCCGGAGGACCAGTAGGTCCGACAGGTCCTTGGGGCCCTTGCTCTCCTTGACGACCTGATACGAAAAATGTCACATTTTGCAAATATTTTCCACCAATGATGTGATAACAAATTTTAAAATTCTATAATCTACGTCACAAAGCAGGTAACCAATGTTTCCTCAACATTTTCAATAGAACTAATGTCTCACCTGGGGGCCCGTCATTTCCTTGAGGACCTACTGAACCCCTTTCTCCCTTCTCGCCGGGTAAACCAGATGCGCCACGTGGTCCAGGTAGACCCATTGCACCGAGAGGTCCGGGGTGTCCTTTACTACCCCTAGGACCTTCCGGGCCCTGTAAACAATTAATGATTGGTAAAAAAGATTAAAAAGTTAAATATGTTTCATCAATTAAAAGTATTAGTAATTAGTTCATCATAATGAATTTAAATTACTGACCGGAGGACCATCAGGTCCCTGAGCTCCAGATTCCCCTTTTTCTCCAGACGCTCCTGCTAACCCCGGTAAACCCCGTTCGCCAGTAAATCCTCTTTCACCTCGAGGTCCTGAGGGCCCAGGAGGACCAGCTTGGCCAGTGAGACCTGGTTCACCTTCTTTACCAGGCGACCCAGGTAAGCCAGCTGCACCTGGCATACCCTGAATACAAAACATAACAATGTTTGTTAAAGCTTTTAACGTGTATATAATTTTTATTTATTAAATATATACATGACAAAAATATGTATACAGTAGAGATACCTGAAGAACTATGGAAAAAACTTCAGCGTTAGTAATAATAAACACGCTTGTGTAGGTATTTTGTAATTTTGTTTTACATCATTCTGTTTAACCTATTAAGTTTCTTTTTTGCGATTTTGTAGAGCGTACTTATTAAGAATAAAACATTTTATGATACAAATATAAAGTTAAACTAATACAATTGTTTAGCAACAATTTTCATTTAAGATTTTTAAACATCATTTTTAATAAATAATGAAGATGCTACTAAATCTGAGCCAGATCTTAGATTAATACATCTTCATTCAATCATGATTATGATGTAATTTCCTTGTTTTATATTTTACTTACAGGAAAGCCAGTCGGTCCCGGCGGTCCTTGCGGCCCTCTCTCGCCCGCAGGTCCGACCGAACCCTGCGCGCCTTGGATACCAGGGCTGCCATCTCTTCCAGCATCACCTTTCGGTCCTTGTGGGCCAGCTTGTCCCACTTCACCATCTTTACCCGGCTCTCCCTAAGCAATATATAAAAATGGTCTTACATCTTACTTATAAAAATGGTAATTACATCTTCATTAAAGGAAACCTGTCAATGAAACGAGTATTAAGATGAAATAGCTACCTGCAATCCTCTTTCTCCCGGACTACCCATAAGACCGGGCGTTCCTTGCAATCCTTGAGGCCCTTGCTCACCGGGCCTGCCGTCGGCGCCGGGTATGCCCCTCTCGCCAGGCGGTCCAGTTTTACCTGTCATGCCTGGTCTCCCAACAATACCTCTTTGTCCTGGTAATCCCTGCGGTCCTGGTCTGCCTGGGTCCCCAGAGCTTCCTTTTGGACCAGGTAACCCAACACCTCCTCTTTCTCCCGGTAGTCCTCTCGAACCCATTGGACCATCCGCACCAGGCACACCCCTCATTCCTTGCAAGCCTCTTTCGCCTTGAGGACCCACATTACCAGCAGGGCCTCTTAAACCTCTTTTGCCACGTTTACCTTCTGGGCCGACAGTTCCTGGCAGACCTCGAGGACCAGGAGCACCAGTTTCGCCTCTTATTCCCGCGTCACCTTTCAACCCTCTTTCTCCTGGTTGACCCTAAAAAAAATCATATAATATATTGAGAAACATATTACATTCTGTAGACCTACACATCTCAGAACTTTTCTGTCGTTCATGAATAGGTTTACTTGTATCCTATATTTTTATATTAAAACGAATATCACGATGCACTAACAGGACATTTGTCCTGTCCTATGTCCTGTTTCCTTAATCTTGATTTTTTATTGTTATATTTTGTATCTATATAAACATTAATGCTGGAAAGTAAACGATGACTTTAATTTTTGTAATTCTCACCGGTGTTCCTTTAATACCCGGCAACCCAGGTTCTCCAGCAACGCCGGGTGTGCCTCTAGGACCTGGAAATCCTTGTGGCCCCGCGGCACCTGCTTGACCTGGTACTCCTTTCTCCCCGGGTATGCCATCTCGACCTGCTAGCCCAGGTGCTCCCACTTCCCCAGGCTGGCCGGGGCGACCTGACTCGCCGCGTGGCCCTTGCATTCCTTGACTGCCTTTAGGCCCTTGCAAGCCTTGTTCACCTTTCATGCCAGGAGATCCTGGGAAGCCAGGCGCACCCGGCTTACCAACGTTTCCCTGTAAATTTATCAATAATGGCCTAAAATAGTAAAAATATACACGAGTCCTAAAATGGTTAAATTTATATACTACATTGTATCACCTCTTGCAAAAGATCATCCAAAAACTTTTATTTATGTACCGTAGTTAATGAAACTATTAGACAAACCATTAATCCTGGTGGTCCAGCGGCTCCGTCAACCCCTCTCATTCCAGGTGGACCAGGTGGACCTTCTCGTCCTCTTTCACCTCGGGGACCAAGAGGGCCCTGTGAATACCAATTTAATGAATTGTTAAAAAATAGCAAACATTATTCATTATTCTTGTTAAGCATATTAAAATAAAATTCTAAAATACTAAACAATACTTAAAGCATAAATATTTTAAATATATTCAAATAGATTTAAATTAATATTATCAACAACATTGTCTTCCATATTTTATATTACATAATCCTACAAGGATTATGTGATAAGGAACAGAACTTACAATAGGACCGACTGGTCCAACTGGTCCTGGTAATCCTACAGGTCCTTTTTCTCCTGGTAAGCCTTGATCGCCTTTAGCGCCATCCTTGCCATCGAATCCTCTATGGCCCTTCAATCCTTGGATTCCCGGGACACCCGGGATTCCTCTTGGGCCTACTTGACCAGCTGCACCCGGCGGACCTGGTTCACCATCTTCGCCAGGTGATCCCTGGAATAATAATAATCATTATCAACAGTCCTCGGAGGTCCACGGCTGGACATAATCCTCACCTAGTTGGCGCCACTCCTCACGGTCATGAACATTCAGCATCCAGTAGAAAGAATAGAGTCATGAAATCCATGAGTACAGCACGGAGTCTGATTTTGAGTAGTTCGTACTACAAGTACCAACTCTTCACTGCCTAACCCTTCGGAGACATACTTTTTGTTTCCGATAATAATTACAGTAATCATTAATGATGATAATATTAACAAAAAACACTATGTAACATCACGCCTGTAGTTCCGAAGAGTTAGGCAGAGGAGTATAGTACAATGCCACGTTTCAACATTTACGTTTACATGTAGTTATGGAATAGATGATGAGCAGATTGCTGTGGCAATAAACTCACCACTAGGCACCAGTAGGCATTTTATGCACTATGAAACAAATGTGGTTCTACGAACCTCATTATATTAATCTTCCCCGTCATCGTCACCTTGAAAAATGCACTAAAGGTCTCCGTGAAAACACTTATACGAAATTACAAAACGAGACATTCAACATATTGATCCTACCGCAAAAACACGGAGCTTTATAAATATCGTTACAAACAAGAACCTCGCCAGCACACAACAAACATACATTTGATACGAACCGTTGGTATGAACCAACATTTGACACAAAAACGCTTACAAACAAATATTTCAAGATAATATTTAAAGCAAAACTCACATCTTTGCCTGGCAGTCCTTGCGGTCCACGTTCCCCCGGTGGTCCTAACGGCCCAGGCAGGCCTGGTTCGCCAGGTTCTCCTCTAGGCCCTTGGAAACCCTGTGGTCCGGGCGGACCCTGTGGCCCTGATAAAAAATCAATGTTATAATTTTCAAAAAATGTCTAGGAAACTTACCATCTTAATGTACCTAACAGCTCGATTCCATTTTTTAACATAAAAACATCTCACAAGCGCATATATCGTTAGATATAATCCGTAGGGTAGTTATTGGTGGGCGGAGGCAGGCGACGGGAAAAAAAGCACATTCCTCGGAAATAGCAGGGAGAATCTTATGCCTTTAAATTATGAAAGGCGTAATACAAAAATACCTGGAATTCCTCTTATTCCCGGAGCGCCGACTGATGCTTGCATATAATGATACGGATCAAATGCAGGGCCCTTGTCGCCACCAGATGTCGCCGCGAGTTGAGCCAAATATGCATTTACCTAGAAACAGAACTTTGCATTATTGTTCTACAAAATAACCTTGAGAACTTGGAATTATTCAACACCTGCTTATCGGAAAATAGGAACTTTTTAAGTAAGACAACTAGATACATTGTAGGCTATCTCGCTTTCCATCAAGTAAGATAGTTATCAAATATGAAACTATGGCTAATTAAAAAATTAATTTTAAGCCAATCTTACGTCAGGCATAGGTCCAACAGGGCCAGGCATGCCCGGCGCCCCGGGTATTCCATTGGCCCCCGGTGTCCCGGGTGGTCCGGAAGGCCCGTGGTCGCCTGGCCGGCCAGGAATGCCCCTTACTGGCGTCGTCGGTTGCACCGCAACAATATAGGGTCGACTTGTGCTTGGGTCTGCGTGAAAGATAGAAAAGCATTATCGTTTGCTAGATCTCAAATATGTAACATTTTAAATTGAAATCAACTAGACAAAAAGTAGGTCGACAGATGAGCAGAGATAATAACGAATTATGACAATAACTTACCGAAAATCACATCGTATCATGAGAGCCAAAGAAATACGTTATGTACCCTTGGTAACTACATAATATATTTAAAACCAGAGGATATATGTATGTTAAAACTTTAAATGCCTTAACGTAGCAAATGAAGCAAAAGACAAGCCTGAGAATAATTTAAATGGGTTTTCGTTTACAATATCATTTTAAGTATGTTAATTTATACAGAAGAAGAGAAAATGAGTATGCTTTCAGCTGTCATACAAATACATCTGATTCTTAACGTAATTATTAATATTATAAATAAAATGATTATGATCATAATTTCAACGGACATACATATAACTATAAATATAACTTCCACGCATAGCTACAATTCACAAACCAGAGAAAATAAAAATAAAAAACAATATGCTAAGACTTACGACCTTAACATTCTTCTTTCTGATGTCCAAATGATATTAACCATTTCTAACTGAACAATCTGACACTACTAAGCGTCATCGTACAATCCTGGTCCGCTCACAACTGCTATTTTCACAAGAGCACAGTTTGAGAACCTCCGAATGTGCTCACCGGAAAGACACGCAGGCGACACGGAGCAGTTGACCCGGCCGGCGGAGCACTGGCACAGGGTGCAGTTGTCGCGCTTCCACGTGTCCCCGTCGGACCACGAGCGGCCGACGTCCACGCATTTGATCGTAGGTGGAGCTGTCGCCGATAAAATTTAAATTGACGACTATTTACGCCTTTCAGTACAAGTCGCAAACTAACGAAACGAAGGACCGTTGGCGTTTCATATGATGTTAAGAATATTCGTTAATAGCTATCAACGTGTCTGGAAAATTAAAAAATCATTGGAACGCTTACGAACCACTACTAGAAAATCTAAATTAGAAAAAAATTGTAGTGTACACCCCGGGAATCGAACCCGGGACCTCTCCCGATCGTCTGTCTCACTTGCAACAATTGTAACCAACACGATCTACGAGGCAGGCAATATAAATAAGTATTAAATAATTATCATCAAGAATTATTATCGTAAATTCACTTCTGAAATTTGATAATAGAAGCCATAGAAGTTTTAATATAAAGAATTATTGAAAAATTAAGATCTTTCAATCGTTTAATATTCAATTTGAAACTGCCACGCGTGTGTGTATATTTATTGATAATGAACTGAGTTTGCGATGGGATTCAGTTTACAAATATCTGGCACACTAGTTTTTCCTGCATTTACTAATGTGACAATTTTAAAAGGTATTTTGGATTCAAAATTAAAGTATTGAAATTAAAAAGACAGTGTTTCAGAATGTACATCACCTCGACTGACTTGCGGTAACGGTCTCCGATAGACTGGCGGATCTGAAGAAATATTTCGCATTAAATACATTTGTTAATGTCTACAAGAAAAAACAATTTGCACGTAAGTTTACTTTAAACGACAATAAAATAAAAACAAAAAGTTAAAAATTTAATATATAGATATTCGACGTTCTCCGTCTACTCCGTAAAGAACATGTCACGACGACATTAATAATAATAATTCGGTAAATACTTGTAGTAGTAACTCACTTATAGTCGACCCCCTGAAGTCTCGTTCTGCTAATATGGCTAAAAAATACAAATCATGTTAGTTTATTCGATTGCAAAAATTTTCAACTGCAATAATGCTTATTCAACTGCAATAATCATTAAATATAATATTTAATCTATATTTCGCATAAGCGAGAATTAAGCGAAAACAAAATCTTTAATTTTGATACCAGGTGATAGGTAATTTTATAACCAAGCCAAAAAATATACCTATATCAAGGTCAGATTGTTCGTTATTGAACGAAATGAAAATCTTACTCTGAAACAATTTCATTTATACTTCCAATTCATTCAAATTTATGCCATTTATTTCAAGTAAAAGATGATCTTAATCAAAAAATTCCGAAAACCTATGGTCTTGTAAATTTTTATTTTATGTTCCACGTACATATTCTTGTTTCGTTACTGGTTATCTAAACGATTAAAATTACTTATTTCTGGCTTAACTCACATATGTTTATTCAGTCAGTCTCCGCCGCGACATGCCTACGACCAACGGGATTTCATAAACAATGACCTTGGATAATTCCAAAATTATTCGGGCTATCCTAAAAAAGCATATGTGAGTTAAGCTGATATATAATTTGTTTATGTATCTCACGAAACGTTTAGTTTTAAAAAGACTGGCTAAACTCGCAGACTATGTAAATTATTTCTTGTGAAATTTACTGTGTTTTAAGCATAATTTCTTACCATTGTCATCTTCGTCAAGAGGATTGTAGTCATCGTAACTAACAAGGTCTGGTTCCTGAGCTTGTGGCAGTTCAGCGTCTACCCTCACAGTTTCCACAAGATCCTTGCAGGCAATTGGTATTGCCAGCAGCAGGCAGGTGGCTAAAGCACGCCACATGCTGGCTGGAAATCCAATCATTTATCATTATTTTTGGATAATAAACAATCGTGCAACTAGCGACTTCTATATTCAAATATAACAAAGTCAAAAATTGTTTCGCAATCATTCGAAAAGGCTAAACTCAGAGCTCAAAAATTAATAATGTTAGAAAATTGTACTACTATTTTAACAACCTATTTTTAATGGAAGCAGAGTGGAAATCAAGTCATAAACGTCACCAACTTGAAGATCGAATAATTAAACTATAATTGCTCAGTAATATTTGTTTATTTAAGCAAAACTAAAATCGGCTAATCAAGAGTATTATTTACTTTTACCATAGGAAGGCTTTACATATTACGTTGGTACGATTTAGTTTGTCAATACAGGAACTAAGAAATGAAGAAGACCTATAAAAATATATCATCTATTTGGCATAATGGGCGGCGATGATCTTGCACCACGCACAATGCATGAAACCATTATCTTGATACGTTCTTAATTATTCGCAACGCTTCAAAAGACATCAAAGAACCTAAAATTTAAACAAGATAGGGAGTAATACAAGGAGGTCTATTCGTACTAAATAATGAGTGTAAGCTTGCAAGTTCCATTTTAAACACCACTGAAGGTCTACGTCCCGTGCGCCAATAGGCGAACTAGGGCAGTCCAGCGGGGCGCGGCGCAATGTGGCCGGGCGCGTTGGACTGCCCCAGTGACCTTTCCGCGGTCACTGAACACATCTATCTACATAGAAATGACAGCGACAATTATTGTATAATTACTTTTAGCGATGGACGCTCTGAATCTATGTGATTGCTCAATTGTATTAACGAGGTCGATGCCCACTATCGTCGTATGGAATTTATCAGCCGTTAATTTCGATACGTGTATAAAGTTGCTGTTATCGTTGTCAATAAAGAGGAGCTTTTCATTTATGAATATTTATTGCCATTCGTTTATTGGTCGATGGAGACGGGGAACGACAGGTCTCTGATGATAGATCAACATTTGACAACCGGCGCTGTGAACATCACTGCGGTATACCCGTAAGAAGCTAATAATAGTAGTAATAATGTTGTTACCTGACAAACTATTATCATTCAGCTGTCGATGTAGAAAAAGAGTTGAATATAAAAAAGACGCAATTAAAGTTTCTTAAAACCGATTAGAAGGTGGCAATTTTCGTTAATTTTGTGACAGTCTATACGACCAAGAAATGTGATAAGAGCTATATATGTTTTGTTGTTTAAACCCATTCTATAATTATATACATATATGAAAATAGTATTCGCACGCATACGCATATCTTAACGCCAGGTCCCTTACAGGGTAAGCAGGGAGCTTCGAGTATCAAATATCTGTATTGTTATAGACCAGCGCGCTTCTTTTACATTCATCCTTCTCATAATAAATGGTCACACATTATAACATTTCACATGCAGCCACCTGAACCCAAACTACACTAAGAAAAGACTATTAAAACTAAGCTCGCGCTAAAATATCAAATATGTAGTAGGTAAGTACACCCCATATTTAATTTAAGTAAAAATAATTTTACACTTAAACACAAGAGAAATAGTAACCCTTCTTGCGTACAATATTTGTTTTAATTTTTTCAATTCGAATTCATTCGAATTCACAATCGCTGAACTACCGAGGCGATCGAGTCAATGACCATTTAATCAAATACATAAAGATATAATCCATATACACATAATCCATATGCATAAAATAAACATGCGCATGTAACATTCAATTTACTTTATTATTGTTTGTTTCCGATAGTAAATATTACGTAATATACGTACTTGGAACATTCGAGAACACTGTCTAGAATGGCCCATGATCTTGATTGCCTATCGTGTATTGATTGTGTCAAGGGCAGCTTATGTACAATTAATAGGAGCTTTAATAGGATCGCGAGGATTTGTGGTGTTCTAACAATAAATCCTAACGAGATATAATTGTGCTGCATTGTTCCATTAATCATTGGTAATTGACTTGTTGAGCATCGTAACACATTTTCGTACGTTTTAGTGTACGACTTACCTTATAAAAATGAAAAGCATAATGCGTTTCGCTGCACTGTAGTATATTTGTTTAATTTTTTTTATTTGGTGTTTTATTTGCAAGCGCGACCTCTAATCGAGAGTTCAACAGTCCTCTGTCTACCTCTTTGAAGATTACAGGGATCGTTTCTTACGTGTTATTATACTTGCGAAATAAATTGAAACGATGGAACTTTACTTTGTATTTAAGAGATCAAAATTCATAACTGTCTTCTTTGCCGCACAACTGGACCAGAACCTCAATGCAATGACAGGTTGTTTCTTAATGCAAAAGCACATTGTTACAAATTGTTACAGTAATAGTTGTTCTGTACATAATAGGGGTTATCTGCTAGCGTAGACTTAGTGGACCCTTCGTCTTATCGCATCATTTTCAATTACTGAAGTTGATAGATTGTTCAACCTCTCAAACGATCATAAAAGTTTCAACTTATATTTCTAAATTGTTGCATAATCCAATAATATCTGTAAGCAATAGAATTAGTTTTTCTATTGGTTACTGAAAACTTTCAAAAAGCCTTACGAAGCAATAAGTTGCGTAGCTTACGAAAGTCGGGCGCTATACATTCAACACTTCCTTTCAGGCCTATATCTTATTTAATATTCAATTCAAATCCTGGGCGCCTTTTTAATCTACATATCTGTAAGGCGTAATTGTGAAAGGACGTAGATTTGGGTAGAAAAGTTCAGTTGGCAACTAACTTTGCACAGAATAGTAAATGTATAGAGCAAACCCCCATATACAAACTTACACTTAAATTTATACTTAAAGTTAATGTATTAGCATAAAAACAGAAAATAAATAATATCAGACAATCAAAATTTCCAGACTAGAACAAAGCCAAAAAAAATTAATCTGTTTTTTATCTTTGTCGTTTAAAGAATATTAAAAAATATATATAAAAACAGCTACCAAAATATTTATGCGTATATGTAACACTATTTATAGCCACAATTAATAAGCCATTTTGGATTGCAAAAGAAATAAATACATATTGAAATTTTATTTAAAATTGTCCTCACAATAAATTTAAAAATACATTTTAATATAAATAAACGACTTACAGATTTATATAAGTACAATTTTCATCAAATTAGCAATCACATTGTATCATCATTTTTCTGTACGAAAAATTGAAAAATATTTTGTGTTCCTTTATTTGTATTCTACAGGCTTTTCAAATTACTTGGCTAAGAATCATTTATACTTATGTAAGTGATCTCGCGCTGATCATCGTGAGTAAATGTTCATATTCGATATAAAAAAATATTCCCCAAGAGACTTACCTAGACGTGGTCCCGGAGAGCGAGGGTAGCGGCGCGGCGCCGCGAGGAATGGCCGGCGTGCGCGCCCGCGCCATTAAATATGCGCTAAAGTGTGACCCGCGCGCGCCATCCTACAGGACCGCAGGGGAGACCAACTTGGGCACGGTGCGCTACATGTAACTTTCGGACTTGATGCCCGGGGACATCTTTGCCCAGCGTACGGTATACTGGGTACTGTATGCTGAAAGGCTGTCATGACAAACTTTATTTCAAGTATATTGTAAACTGGGGGTGCATTTACGGCTCTCGTATATGCTGTGTTGAATTTGTAACCTTAAAAATGTTATAATCTGGCGTGCCATAGTGCAGTAATTCTTTGGACGTACCTAGAATATGCTGGGTCTGCATTTATAGCTGGCAGGTCTGATGCGCTGGTATAGGACAAATGTTATGTCAAGCATAATATGCTGGATTGGAACACTCGGTCACAATGATAACCGTAGCAATGAACTTAGAGTTACGAACATTATCTGAAGTGTCTAATCTGGGTTACAGCTTCGGACAAGTTGGTTTGCTATTAAAACATATCACCTGTAATTAATATCACCCAGCGTAATGTAGGACGACCTCCGACCCGTTGGTCCGACGACATCCGCAGGTTCGCCGGTAATCACTGGATGAGGAAGGCAGAGAATCGAGCATCGTGGCACGCTCTGGGGGAGGCCTATGTTCAGCAGTGGACAGCTATAGGCTGATGATGATGATGATGA
>DWEI01000316.1:0-23601 GCA_018245875.1 Mysoria ambigua | reverse complement strand
GCGCCGCCCCGCGCCGCCCCGCGCCGCCCCGCGCCGCCCCGCGCCGCCCCGCGCCGCCCCGCGCCGCCCCGCGCCGCGTGGCCGGGCCGGCTGTCGCCACTGTCCGCCGTTGGTCGACGGGCTGCTGCTCTAAGGACCGTCACAGCCGAGCGCTGGGGAGTGCGGCGCCCTCCAGGACTAGTCGGTGTGAGGAGCGCGAATAGTTGTTCTACTCCGGGCCATGAATTTGTCTCCGTACCTAAATATATAGTTCCAATTAAAAGGTAAATTGCATTTAGAGATCTCTGCGTTTTTAATTCATGTGTTTTTTTATTATCAAAATATTTAATAGAAATAAAAAATACGAGCGAGCAAACAATAAGATTTACAATTAAAAAATGTGGACTCCTGTCATACGGAATGCGGATAAGAAGCAGATAAAAGCTATTTAAAGAGCAGATGCCAGCAGCGACGAGTAGAATACTTCCGCACCGTATTAACCCTGCCAACCAACTAGTGGTATCTCCCCCCCCCCGCCCGCGCGGGCCCCCCTCGCGCGCCGGCGGGGCCTCGGAACTGCGTGTTATTTTGTCGTACCTGCGGGGAAGCGGTTGTTTAACTAAGACAGTTAGCATATATGGTCAGTTTTATTTGAAAACGAAACCCTAATGCGCGGAGTCGGCTGGTAGCTTCCATGTCTTGTACCAGAGCATACCGATGTACAATTACCGCTCGCTAACGACCGCGTTACTCAGTACCTAATTGGTTTAACGTAAGTAATAAGATCATATATCATCTATATATGTTTATAGCTACAGTACATAACCCTTAAACTACCATAAACTACCCTCTAGTTATTTGTGTAACGTTTTCTCTGTCGACGCCGCTGTGCTAGACTTGGCCAATGCGCCGGTGTGAATAAATGTTACGATGTCATTAAGATTTTATTTCGCGTCTCGATTGTCATCTTTCATATTACGCCATCTATGCGTCCACTATATACAATTAATTCACAATTATATTCCTAACATTATATAATAAGCAATTTAATCGGTGTATCGATTGTAAAATGTAGGGCAGAGACTTAGATTAATTACATGAGCTGGAAGATATGATGCTCAGAACCGATATCCAATAAAAAACAATGTAATTCAGTTCACAGGAGTTAATATACTGTAGAGCAACCGCACCGGTCGGTGGTGAACGGGGTCTTGGTCTTGATCATCGTCCTTACAGACGTGCGCCGGGCTGGGGCCCCGCTCGGCGCCGCCATCGCCATCTCTACTCTCGTAGCCAGCGGTATGATGAAAGACGGCATAATAACTAAATCAAGAGGAAGTTAAACCGATCTCTTGATCCTGACCAACTCGTTGGGCCATTTTGTCACAGTTATAACGACTGTCAACTGTAAATGAACCAGTGTAGTGTAGAGTCTCGCTCACGCACCGGTCCAGCGCCGTCCACTTGGAGTCATACTCACCAGGAGAGCGCCCCGCCTCCCGCCCTGCCGCACACTGAGCTAACAATGTATGTCGTCATGTACGATTATAAGTAAATTGACATTTTTAGTCTTTTTTTCTGTCGCAGCTCGTCACTATGTTCGCTATATTTTTATTAAATATTACCTTTCAAAGGTATTTCTGAAGAAAACTATTTTGTTAAACATCTAGTCATATATTTCGAAAAGAAAATATTCCTACAATATTGAAGTATAACTACAAGAACCGCTACCTCTGTTTGCTGGTTGTCTGCACCACTCTGAGTAGATACACCATGTTTCTCGTGTACAACAATTTGTAGCACTCGACGAATTTATCCGTTGGACTTTAATATATTATCTTGTCACTTGACACACTTTACAATATAATGTATTCCAGTGTATGGGATGAGTACGTTTACGGCATTGGTTGGTGTGCAGAAGGCGGGGAGGACCTGCGATGTCGGACGCTGGACGGCAGGGGACTGGTCTCTTGCGACTGTTCTACGTCCCCCCCTGCCGTCCGGCGGCGGGACCCCTGTCGACCTCGCTATAAACGCACCCAGGTCTCAGACGTGTTAAGCCGTCGTGGTCATATTTGACTGTATACTATTGTAATGGTCGTAATATTTAAACTCGTGCGTGTTCTTCCTTTACTGTAGATTGCAAATATATCTGGTGTATACGTACAGTTTGTTTTTATTTACTAATCGTCTCTCACTCGCATTCGAAATATGTACCCGACTTTAGTGCATATGGTCATAAGGTCCTGGGTTCAAGTCCCGGTCACTATAGGATTATTCTGACTTAGATTTTCTAGTAGTGGCTCGGAGTCTGGATATGTGCCCGGTGTATGGCAATGGGCTCACCACCTATTTCATAGTGGGACGAACATAAACTGTAATTGGTGAAACATGGGAGTTAACGGGCGTGATGTGACGCAATATTTTATTTTCTACACTTGCTACTGTCACTTACCACATCTCTCATGTAAACTCTTAATCGATGAGTAAAGAAAACATTAAGGAATAAGGTCCACTCCAGTACCCTAGCCTGAGCAAGAGAAATATATGGCAGAGAGATAAAAATAGCTTGAATATATAATTTATTTCGAAGGAAACCTTATACAATACATTAACTAAAATACGCTTGACAGATTAATTCGGAATAATTACGATACAAAACACAAATTAGTTTATCTGTACTTACGTATTAATTACAATGGCTAGTCCAGGTTCAATTAGCGACAGTACCTATATCTGCTTGATTTAAATCTAGTGGTGGGGGAGGTGCGAGTCACTGTATGACCATGAATTCAAAGAATACGACGTCGTTCTTGATGTACTCCAACTTGTCGAGGCTGGTGTGCGGTACGAAGACGTACTGCCGCTTGAGCTGCGGCACGCTCTGGTCCGGCGCCGCGCCCGGCGGCGCGCCTGCCGGAGCGCCCGGCGCCGCGTCGGCGTCGCGCTCGTGCCGCCGCGCCGGGGACTGGCGGCGCAGCTGCAGCGACTTCACGATGTCCATCGCCTGTTGGAGACCACGCTCAGTAGTAGCCGACGATCTACCGACGGCTACACTGCTGACAGAACAGAAATGAAACCAGTGCTGGCCGCTGAGTTGGAGTACACAAGTGTCAATGCATTCTGCCTATTACATCTTGACCACACCTCCGGACAGGGTAGACTGCCACACGGTTGCTACTAGAGCAACAATAGAAATTTTAAAATGCAATAGACACACTTCCGAAGCCGATGTCAGTTCATTCGCTAATAATATCAGTGAGGAAAGAAAGATGCAAACCTGGTTACGATTGGCTGCCTGGTCCATCAGGCCGATGTTGATGTTGAGGTCGCAGGGCCACTCCAGCAGGGTGTCGTAGGGCCCGCCCACCAGCCGGATCGTGCACGTGATGTGCCGGCCCTTCCATTTGCCTATGCCGTTGAGGTTCAACTCGGCCTGAAAATTCGTTAAAAGCAATTGTTTCTGTTAAATTAGAAACTACATTAGAAATATTGGATTAAAGACCACATTAGACTTTTTTTAATTCACAAAAAAATGGATTAATAGAACGTCTAGACGAAGAAAAATAGACAGTAACCAATTGAAAACGAATAACTGTTTAAGGGTTGTAATTACACCACTAACTGAAAAGTAGCGTTTACGGTCGTGTTCGGGCAGTCACCTTCAGCGTATATCCATATTTACTGGTTCGGAACAGCGGGCTGCTGAGCACCGCGTCCTTGTCCTTGGCCTCCTTCATGCGAGCGGTGAAGTTGTCTATTCTCCATATAAGGTGACCTAAAAGAAATAACCATTTCCAACGATTTAATACCAGTTACGTATAGGTAAGATTAATCCATGAGATTTATATTTTGCCTCGTTTGACTGCAATATTTTATTGTCAGAAAGTTAACAAAATAACAAAATGTCGAAAGGTATTTAAGTTAGTATAATAACAATTCCAAATAATAACTCTCAATTGAATTTTTGTGGGTTTTCTTAAGGTTTTGTGCTCAACGTCTTACCGAATGGTTCATTACTGAACTACTGAGGGAGGCCAAGCGTATTTTCTAATACGCTTCTTCAAAGAGCATTTTTAAGATTAAAACTGCAGCGAGATTTGTCTGTTATTAATTACAAATACGTTTTTAAATCTTAAAATGACGGCGCTATATCCGTACTTTTAATGTAAATGTACCATTGTCGCTGCCCAGCTCGGGGTTGGCGCCGCTGACCCTGGTCTGGAAGTCTGCGAGCTCGCTGCGGATCTTGTGGTAGGACTTGGTGAGCGCGCGCAGGTCGCGCGCCACGAGCTCCAGCCGCGCGCCCACGTCGGCCGCGTCGGCGCGCGCGTCCGCCGTGGCCACCTCCAGCACCGCCACGCGGTCCAGAGCCTGACACGTTACGGAGACATTTTTATAAACATCCTCAGTGCCTCGAGCACACTCTGAAGAATTTTGGGTGAGACTAGAAGAATTTTGAGTTAGAAACACCACTTCTAAACAACTAATACGAAGCAAATATCATAACACCAATAGTCTTCTTCACAGTGGGCTTAAGATAGCCGTCCCTTGTATCTGCTGCTGACTCTCGACAAGTAGAACGGGATCCGACAGGTTTTATATATGAAGTTGTTCAGTGGCAGTACAAGTATTATTCCAGACGTACCCGTACTGTTCTTTTCTTGTCACGGATCCGTCTGGTCCTGTCGTGGTGAAAACAAGAAGGACAGTATCGCAAGAAAGCCAGTTAAATTACTTGTTAAGATTAGATATCCTGGTAGGCTTATAACTAACCGGTCTCTCCACGGCGCTGTCGTGCTGCAGCTGTGCCCTGAGAGCCGTCAGCTGCGCCAGCTGCCCAGAAGATCGCCGCGTCTCGGCCAGCTCTGCTTCTAGCAGCGCACGGCTCTCCGCGTTCCTCTCCCGTTCTTCTTCAACTGTTAGCTTTATGTACTCGATTACTTCTTCTGCAATACATATAATAAATTATGAGATAAGACTTACATCGTTGCTCACGACACGACAAAATGATCAGATGAGGCGGCATTAATTTAATTTTCATAATGTCTTACTAACATAGGCTAAGTTATACTAACACAAATATAAGATATTATTTCTTGAAATAAATAAATTAATAATAATAATAATAAAATTAAAGTAAACCCAGAAACGCCTAATAAATAAATTATACTATCATTTCAAAGGGATATGCATTTTTTGGGACTGTTTTTCTACTGACCAAGTTTATTGACAGCTCGAATCCTATTGTCGTGCTGCGTCAGGGCCTGTTCTAACAGCTCCCGTTCCTTCTGCTCGTGCACCAGGCTGCTGACGGCGCTCTCCAGCCTCATCACCGTGGACAGCTGTTGGCTCTGCAACTCCTGGAACAGTAGAAAAACCTGTTTTGGAATTGATGATTTTTTGATATTTCCTTTATTTGGGTCCTAGAGCAATTCAATAGTCCTATCGGTTAACTGCCAGAAAATAATCAAAATAGGACAAATCATCATGCAAAAACAACTTTTTAAAAGTTGTGCTTGAATTTCTTACGTGGTCGTTACAAATATTTTTAAAAATTCACTGTTAACTGACCCTGAGTGGCTTAGGGTCTTATCCCTATATACGCAAAATTACAAACCGGAAAATGCCATCTATCGGTAAACTTTTAGTTAGATATCTCTGTGTAATTAGGGTTTTTGATCTAAAATTGAATGAGAGAATTATAACATTAAGTTTGAAGAAATGTCCCCAATACCTGCAAAGCCAATTGCACATTGGCCAAGTCATGTTTAAATTGCGCCGCCCAGTTGGCAGCGCGCTCTGCCTCGTCATCCACCGCAGCCCTCAGAGACACGAGGGTGGACAGGAAGTGCTGGCTCCTCTCCTCCACCAGCACCAGTTTGGAGCGGAGTGTTTCTATTTCTGTACTCTGCACGTCTCTTTGACTGGACTCCTCTGTTATTGCAATCCTGAAAGTGGATAACGATAAAATATTAAGGATGAGTAATTGAAGAATAAAAACGTCACAAAATTGTAGTTTATGCCGATGCTTCAACAGAGAATTACAATTTCATAATATAACTAGTATAACACAATGGGGTACATGAAAGGAGCCTCCCCGAGCGGAGATTGTGTGTAGTGTACAAGAAACACATACTGCACGACGTGCCCTGGACATTGCAACAAATCCTTCCACCGCGATTGCTGATCATACATGGTCAGCTGTCGACTCGACAAAGAACAAGAAGATAACAATAATGATTTACATCAATTTAAATATGAGAAGTAAATCTCGTTATGGATGATAAATAACTTTATTTTTCATCCATAAAGAGATTTAGTTAGTGGTAGTCGATGTAAAGTCCTACTTGATGCCGGCGACTTCTTTTTCGAGGTAGGCCACGCACTGGTCCAGCGGCACGGCGCGCGGCGCCCACGTGTGCGCGCCCGCGGGCGGCGGCGCCGGGTCCGACAGCCGCGCGTGCGTCGACGACGCCGTGCTGCGCGCCTGGGCGGGGCGGCGGGGAATTTGTTGGCTTGATCATCGATTTTGAGGTTTTCAGTCTTTATATTTGTTTATACAGCGGCTTTAAACCTTGCTCGTACACATTTGATCAGCTGCCGTGAATAACGTACTTTTGATTGTGTTCTAATTTCCTGGTTCTGTTCTTAATACTTTTATTTTCAATTATTCATCATTCATATTGTTTTATAGGTGAGTATATAAGTACTAATAAGCGACTGACCTTCCCCATCTGAGGACACTCGTTGACGTGAGTCTCCTTGTGCTTCCTCTGAATCCAGGCGCCGCAGCGCAGCGGGCACTGCTCCAAGATACTGCCACATAGTTTCAAATGGTCCTGCCAAATATAACGTAAAATCACGCCTGTAATACTCGAACAGGTAGGCAGAAGTCTCTAGTACAGTCTCATGTTACACGAGTTGTGTTTATATCTCACTTTGGAATAGAATAACAAAAAAGGTACCAGAACCAGGATTTGAACCCAGGACCTTCAGATAGGCAGTCATATTTGAAACCAACACGACCAACGAGGCAGAGGCACGACACAGCAACAGGTAATTATTACACGATTGTAAATAAGACAAGCGTGGTTGTGCAATAGGTCTCGTCGCTCGCGCAAGCAGCGGGCTCGTCTAGACAACCTACATTTGAAAGATAACACGGAAACAAATCTTACAGTAAATGTTTAATTGTATTACTTAATAACTATTATCTTACTTAACAACTAAATATATAAATAGATGAATTATCTTTATTAATTTTGCATAAATTATTGACTTGTACGACTTTGGCTCAAGTGTTTTATGTATTCAGCCCGTTACTTCTGAAATCTGTTACCAATACATACATTATATACAAGTTGCCACGTTGCTCGTTGGTTGATTTCAAGCGCCTGGGTTCGATTCCCGCGTCTAACAAAGTATTATTGGGTTAATGTATTCCAAACTTTAAAGATAGCTATTAAAATCTGAGAGTGTACTAAACTTCTGTGCTTACACCGGACATATATCCGGACTCCGAACCACCCGGGAATCAAACCCGGGATCGCCCGTTCGGCATTCGCGCTTGCATCCAAACCAACCAACGAGGCAGGCATCTCTGATCACAACACAGAAAATTCTGCACAATAGGCGTTTAGTTCCATTTCGCTATCTGACGGTAGATATGCACTCACTAGACGCAGAGGGCGCAACTCGGCCGGTACCGGCTTATCCTATCACTCGTGTGGTGATAACGGTTTGTTCTGATATATCTGTTAGCACGCAAACCTTTATACGATGCTAGGTATCTTAATCACTATAGAGGAGAGTAACCTATACTGAGCCGGCGCTTACATTGTACCACTTGTCTGCTTTCAATGGCACTATTTTGATTATTATGAAAACAAAATAAGAAGGGATCATACCGGCTTTAGTATTCCGTAATTATTACTATGTTAGACATCCAGAAAAAAATGGGCTACATTGAAGTTTTCCTTGAGTTGTTTAGAGAGATTGCTTATCGCAATTGTAAGCTGTAATTATGTGTGTTATTTTGTAAGCAAGCATGATTTTCAAGGTTTAAGTTCCTATTGGTAAAAAGTAAATCTGTAGACACAAACTATAAATCTGCAATGGCAAAACTGCAGAGTTTTGCCATTGTACCGGTACGGTTTACATAATCGCCTTTTTTATTTAAATTTACAATTTTCACCATTAACCACTAACGGTGTACGGCGCCTCGATTACCAAACTGCGGAATACAACATTCGATATTTCTGACAGAATTAATTCTAGAATTAATTAAACTGTAAATTAAAAGATGTGCTGTTCACGTTTATTGTGTGAGAATTTTTAAAGATTCCCTGAAGTAACATAAGTCCTATTTATGATACTGATCACGTTTTAAATATAAATGATTACTATCTATAACTGCGTTGTAGAAAGGGCGGTGCGAGAAGCTGTGCTCTGCGATTACCAACCCGCGTGCCCAGCGTTGTGATTATGTGAACCTCTAAGGGCAGCATCACGTCTAGCAGTGACTGAAATATGTTATATTTATGAGTCATAGTACATCTTTATTACTTTAAAAGATTCAGAGATATGTGGTAATCAGTCAAAAGTGGTCAAATATAATTTATTCTCCCACATAGGTATAGTATATGTTTAATATTCTACGATTAACTGCTATTCATAAACAGTTAAAAATATATTGTGCATATTTCTGAATTATTGTTGGGATTTGCAACGATAGTCAACAGATAACGTAATCCATTGATTTGCTACAGACATATTGAAAATATTTTTTTCGATAGGTACAAAATAGCAACGCAATATTGTGTTGACTTTAAGATATGCTATCGTTTGTACTGGGAAACAAAATCAATGGTTACATATCTTGTTAAAAACTTCATGTGTTGATTGAATTTTAGTATTTCAGTCAGACATATTGAGATTTCCCTCAAGCAAGCGTAGCGTACATGACTTTCAAATTATTCAAAATATTTACAATAGTTTAGTTTCTAAGTGTACAATTCAAACATTGAAATAATATACATCATTTAGACATGATTTTGACCCTTATCATCAGCGTGGTCAGCCTGCCTCAGGTAGACCGGTAGACTTAGGTCTCCTCAACAGTGGCTTTTGACATCCAGGTTGACAATTACACAGCACAGCTTCTGTCTGCGCTGCTGCCTCCTATATTTCTCCTTTGGTCACCAGAGGCGCACAGGCCCAGAAGCCAATCTTGATCAGGCTCGTCTTCATTTTGGGCGATGGACATAGCCGTACTACATGGGTAAAATAAATATTGTCTATAATACATGTATTTTAATGCAAATATTTCAAACTGACCTGTAATTTGCCCATCTCAAATAGCTCGTTGCAGAAGTAACAAGCGCTCTCCTTCACGCCCTTATTCGCGCCCTCCGTGTCCGCCCTCTTGTTTAAGCTCATTTTGCAACCGATTTTCACAGCCCTTTACAGACCTTCACTCACTTTACTATTACATGTTACATGCTTGGAAATTTAATCAATTTTTTTATTGGACTTTTTCCCGACCCTTTTATAGTTGCACTGCCGGAGACGGGTCTGCACCTCCCACAAATAAGTCAGAAATATTTCAACAAACAGCAACTGTATCGACTTTTAAAGTAATTTTTTTTCTGGAGTACTCCAAATAAATCCGTAAATTTCGTCAAATAGTACTTTTAACGTTTAAATAATAATACAAGTAAACCGTTTTTCAACTTGGGTGAATTCAGCACTACTATATTAGATTACTGCAAACTCATGAAAGAATTTATGCAAGTCAAAACAATACGTCAATTGTTTTCTTCTTTCAAGCGATTTGATAAATGCCAATTTTCTCTGGTATCTCGAACCCACACGTCATGACCTGTTTGGGCTTAGATTATTCCACTGCTTTATTCACCACATCACAGAACACGTATTATTTGTCACACGTATCCACGCCACAACTGTGACCACAAGTGTGACCGACCGACAGCGGCGTCGGCGCGGGATCTGGCCGTGCGCCGTGAATCATATGCTGTGGTATCATCGTTATCAGGACTGTGTCATTGATACGCGATACCAGCAGATAGCTCGCCGTGCGTGTACTCCGTCTGCGTTCTGTTGCGCGTTTTGTGTCAAGGATGAATACACCGCTGGCCCTTGGAAGAAACGGTCTGGAGTTCGGAACCATGAGCCGTTTTCATTATTTCATATATCTATGTATAGGTATTATTACGTACCTATCAGCATCTAAAGTTACAAACGTCCATGAACTAACGTTTACATCATATTGGCATAAATAGATTAAACATAAAATACCAAAACGTAGAATTTTCTGGTACAAATGTAGAATCATAAAAAATTAAAAACAAAACGTAGTCATATAACATACAAGAATCATATTTGGAAATTTTTTGACCATTATTCTGAGGCTTATTATTTGACCATTATTCTGATAGCTTAGAAAGTTTGAACGATGAACCAGAAGAAATACGTCACATACAGTATACCTAAAGGAGAATAAGTTAGTCGCTAATCGTGTGCATTTTATTGTAAACCAGTTTGTGACAAACTAGTTCGTGTTGTTATGTTGACCAAAACAAATAACGTAAAATATAAGAAATGATGGGTTATTTTTAAATTTTCTCATATAAGTTGTATATGCCTTATTTCTTGAATTGTTTGGTCATCTACGGCGGCGTTCTTTCCAGTAAAGCGAAAGCCTGTCGTATTGTAATAATTAATATAATTCCATTTTAACACAATTTTTACATGTGTGTGACCGTGGATAATGATCTAACTTGTGCGTAATACCTGTGGTGATGACACCGTGACAAAATTACGTGATAAACAAGGATTAATGTGGTTTGACGTCCTCGAATAGTACCTATTAAGATAAAAATGCGCGAATTCTTTATACCTACTGTTATCTACATAATTGATTATGAATAGCAAATTTCATGCAAATAGAAGCTTAAAACTATTTTTTTTAAAAAACAATATTCGAAATTACCTACTTTATATAAACTAAAGTAAATATATAAGTAGTTAGTTGTGCTTCGAAAGCTTAGGTAACGCCGTTTAGCGCCATCTGTTGTCGAACGGAAAACACTAAGTTTTGTTAATCTTATACTTGGTTTATTCAACCCTGCTGTCTTAAACGTACAGACAGAAAAATAATAAATATGCTATTTACATTTATATAACATCAATAATAAAAACTGCGCATTGCGACTGTTCAAAGAAACTCTGTTAAATACATGTTTATACAAGTGTTTCTTAAGTGCTAAACACGCGCTAATCGTCACGGCATTTTGCATGATTTATTATTAAGGCTCGTTTTCTATAAAATGTAATAGTGGTATCACTGAATAATTTAATGCAGACATTAAAATTAGCGGTATTACATTAATACAAATAAACAGATGTGTATATGGAACCTGTCTTAAATAAATGGTTAACATGTCTGCCTGGACATCGCAATGGCACTGGGCCATGAACCTAACGAATGTCAAAAAGGGCAAAGGTTGCAACGTTGCTAGCAATAAAATTGTATGATATATGCTTATACGGCAATTATAATAAATTTATGTAATAACGTTACCCTCATATTATTAACAGCTGAGTTCTGTCGCAATAACCGAACTATTCAAAAACAAACAAAAATGCAGACCGTGAAGGTTTATAGCATACTTTTGAATATCGTTACAACTAATTTTATTAATATCTCGATCTTAGATATGCCCTTCTCGGTAAATGTGATTTGAGATACTATAACATAGGGAGAAAAAAATAATTTTTTTTTTCATTTATTTAGATACTGCATCGTTGGTTTGAAGTGCGACTGCCGATCGGAAGGTCCCGGATTCGATTTCCGGGTCGAACACTACAATTTTTTTCTAATTTAAATTTCGTAGCAGTGGTTCGTATTCTTGGTATGTGCTCGGTATAATATTTTCCAAAATTTTCCACAGCTACCTAATAGATATTTTTTATGTTGATGATTTGAAAGTTCAGCTGCGGGTCATGGATTCGATTCCTACACAAAATAAATTTTTGTGTGATCATCCTCATCGTAACGGATATCAATTAGTTATAACTGTACTCTAAGTAACATAAACTAACTGAACTCCACTAATTGGTTGAGCTACACTACTAGTAGTATTAAATAAAAAAAACGTTAAACGGAGCCCCTGTAATCCCCGAAGAGGTAGGCAGAGGAATGCAGAACACTTGCACGTTTCACCGGTTATGGTTACGTTCCACTATAGATTATGTGGTGAGCCTAATGCCATACACCGGGCACATATCCAGACGCCGAACCACTACTAGGAAATCCAACCTTGTAGTGCGATTGCATTCAGGACCTCCCAAGCATGTCCAACGAGGCAGTCAATATTAAATTGATTTACATTAATAGCATCTAGTATTTTCCTGTTCGTGGTCGGTTGCTGATAGGCGTTCATTACCTAACGCGTCTAGACGTTAGCGAGAAAGAGCATATGGAAGTAAGCCAGTGCCGATATACTGCCATATTACTGCGCTACATTAGAAAAGGGGTCACATTGTAAAGGACGATTAATGAAGACGACACCGCCACCGCTGATAGGAGTAAAACCCTGCCCGAAAATGAATTTATATACACAATTTAAATTGAAAGAATACTTACTCGCTACTTAGATTTGATTAAGTAAAGATTCTAATTGAAGTTTCAATCCACTGCTAAATATAGATCTTTCCAAAGGGTGTTTTGTCCCTAACACCCATGCTGAGCACAGCTTCTAGCACCCCTACGCTACGGCTTGTCCTCGGCCAGAGCATTTAGCTGCGCACAGCTAGACTGCGCTATACCGCGAACGGCCGGTAACAAGAAGGCTCCACTACGGGCAGGCGAGCTGCAAATGTTCTCCTAAGCTGAAGCCTGGATCTCTTCACATGCAATTGGAACCTAATGTTGGAATTTCGACATACATTGATGTCAATTCGACAATCGCTCACGTAACTCGATAGGCTTGCGACCTTAGCGCCGCCGTCCCGAGAATAACGAGTTGTCCGTTTGCATCACACGTTCGTATACTGGTTTGCATTTTGTTTTGCATGGTGCGCTCGCTTGATATTTATTTTAGTGTCTGTTGGACCGTCGCGCGCGGACGCCGCATCGCCGCCATCGTACGTGACTGTCTAAATACGCGACTTCGGTCGGTATTGTTCTCGTTAAATAGCAAAATATTGATTTTAATTAATACGTACCAGTGTTCTGTGAACTGGTGGCAGAACATCAAAAGCTGTGTTTTCATTGTAAGTTACTATATTTTTGTTGTTTCATTCATTTTACGCGGTATATCTGGAACATTTCAAATATTTTTGTTAAGTTATAAGCACTGCGGAAACGTTGTGCCGATAACTCGAGAACAATTTGCATTTAACAGTCTGAAATGAAAGGTTCGTAATATGTTTTCTATGACAATAAATAAGAGGTGCTTAAATGAAATTTAAATTACATATGAATTGAGTTCCCAGGATCTAAATATTTTTTTATGACATTAAGTTTAAACTGTTTTCTGCTTGAGTCTTATTAGAAGCGCTTTGGGTCAAACTGCTCGTGGAAAACCTCAGAAGGACGCTCATTTCCCACCTATCACTTAGGCTTAATAATGTTTTTGCTATAAGAAGGACACGCATGGTGTTCTTAACACGTTACCAACCTTCAGGGGCTCGTACCTATTAAGGGTTTGATAATGATACAAGACTACTACTGAAGTTAATCCCCGCGCTATGTAAACCAGTTCGTATTGTTTAAAAACTATAAATCCATCCTTTTGACTTCGTCGATGGGTAGGTATAATTGATCTCGGAAAATTTCAGTCCTATTCGACAGTAGACGCCGGTGAAGATGGATCTTAGGAAGTACTAAGCATAAAAAAAAGGTTTCGTCCTACCGTATTATTTCTGTCACATGGAAGATTCAATTAAGCCTTTATTCATAATAACCCCTGTATTTTTAATTTTATTTATAAGCGAAAATCTTGTATTATCAAACTACAGTCACACTAAAATGCTTCACCAATTTCTTATATAACTGTTGTATAAATTTGCAATTGATTTTCAAGGCTTGGCGTAGTTAGTAGCCTTTTATTCATACCTTTTTAATCTGTAAAGACTCTTCCTTCTTCATTTTATTTAATACAAGGGTGCATTACAATAAAGAATTTAAATAAATTTTCACTTAAACTCTATTATCACAGCAACAAATCTTAATCAAAACGAAATAAGATTATGTAATGGAGTCAGGTCCGTATGTGTCTGTAGTTGTGTGTGAAGTCTGCCACCCCGCACTCGGCCAGCGTGGCGGACTACGTCCTTAACCCTCTCATACTGAGAGGGGACCCGTGTTCCAACAGTGGAACGATAAAGGGTTGATATCGTTAGGTCTGTAATGGATTAGGCTATAAAAATATCTGGTAATTCAATGGATTCGTAAATACATCGTCCGTATATCACAACCCGTGTTTTAAGCGGAGGCTACGTTGTATACTTTTTAACATAATAGTAACTTTGTTTGAGGGTACGCTTCCATGTGGGTCGCCAAGCTGTGACCATCTGGTCTGTGGCTGAGTGCGAGTACCTCTGTCCACGGAGATCCACAGAGCTGATCCCAATTTCGGACTCGACGGAGAGTAAAAAAATTCTAATAAATAATGCACATTTACACGGTGTTCGCACACAATTACCTATGAACGATGATTAAAAAATATCGCTTTAATCATTTATGCTTTTGACTCGTTAACGAAAACAAGCTCTTCAATTATTCCTACTTGATGTTTTTACCTGTGTATAGATACATTAACTCACCGTTTTTACCTAAAAACTGGAATGCATTGTGGCGCTTGTACTAAATTGATGGAAAAATACTTAGCCGTTTTTTTTTGTGCCTTAATATACTTACAGTTTTTGTTTGTGTCTTAATATACGTGAGACTGAATTGATTTTGTTTAGAAATAAATGAGTACTTAAATATTATCCTCTTTATTTCTTTGTTCCTGCTACTGAATGGGCTATTGCACTTGGAGGTTGTGTAATATATATGATATGAAGGCCGATATGAAGGCCGCAGATGATCGTGCTGTGCTTAATGCAATTGTGTTAGGTTCAGCAAGTACAGTTGTGTCCTTGGAGCTCGTCGGATGAACGGCCGCTTGTAATTCAGAAGAATGTCGAACGTTACGCTTACTAGTTCATAGACCCGCGCCGATACAAGCTATGCACCATTTAGTCGATTAATTATGAATGAGATTGTTTATTTATACCAACGTGGGAAGTTACAAATTGTTAACTGAGATAGTCCGATTACACTGTATCTATTTATATTTTAAGGTATGAAGAAGTTAAAGTTTAGTTATTGTTCTTAAAATATTAAAATAAAACACACTAAGCGCTAATACCATTGTCTGTCGGCTGAATGTTGATTTAAGCGGGGAAACATTTCATATTAACTTACAAACTACCTCGTTGGTCGTGTTGGTTGCAGGTGCGACTGTCGATCGGGAGGTCCCGGGTTTGATTCCCGAACACTACGAAATGTTCTAATTTAGATTTTCTAGTAGTGTTCCGGAGTCTGGATATGTGCCCAATGCATGGCAATGGGCTCACAACCCTTTTTCATAGTGAGACGTAAACATAACTGGTGAATCGTGGGAATGTTCTGCATTCCTCTGTCTACTCCTTCGGGGATTACAGTTGTGAAGTTACGTTAACTTGCATTACGAGAATTGTAGGCATGCTAAAGGGGTAGGTAGAGGAGGGTAGTGCACTTCCCTACATATGCACTATATACATGCTATATGCACGCTATCTACACACTATATACACATTACATGTACACTATGTATATACTCGTATGCACGAACTATGAAGTGTCAATTTTCGCACGCACGTGGAGCCAACCTCACAAGTAACGACCGGCCTCACATAATGAACAATGACAAACACAGCACAACAGAACAAGACTGAACGCTCCGGAAGTCCAATTCGACGTCCATCTCCTGAAACGTAAACAAATACACGGGCGACCATGGCCCGCGGCCGTCCTCTTGACAGTCGACACACAGACTACGACGCGTGGTGTCGCCGCGTACGAATGTAGCGAGTATGCGCGGTGTTTAGCTTTTTGAGGATTCGCTTCCGTAATAGACTGAAGTGTGGTCTTTGTGTCCCATTCATGTGCCGCTTCACATTGAATCTGACCTAGGTGACACAAATGTCAGCTGTAATGGGGCTAATGGCCCCAGAAAACGATTCAATCAAATTATGGTCGTGTTGGTTGCATACGCGATTGCCGATGGAGAGGTTCCGAGTTGAAGGCCCGCATCGGGCACTATTCGATTTACTTACTTAGATTTTCTAGTAGTCGCTCGGAATCTGGCACTGTGTCCGAGCTATGGCATTTGGCTCACCGACTACTCCATAATGGGACGTAAATGTAGTTACCGGTTGGTAAAACATGCGAGTGTACTACTCTCCTCTGCATACTGCTTCGCGAATTACAGGCGTGATGTTGGTTTTATTTTTAAATATGTTTAATGATGTAAATAAATAGAGAAAGAAAATGAATGAATACGTAGGGTATAAAAAGTGTGAGCGCGTCAACTCTCACACGAGCTCGACGTATGTGGGTCAGCGGCTGTGATGTAAGTCACGCGGAAACCAGTCGCGCCTGATTCAAGTGTGGTGCGTCTTGTACGCGCAAGGCCGCAGCCCACGCGGGCCGCGCCGCGTCTATGCGAATAGGCCTTAATAGTTAACTAAAACCTATACATTTAGTTCAAACCGTCCAGAATAAATTCCCTATTTAAATCATTAATCTGTTTTTTGTTTGTAAATATCCGTAACCCCAATACCGCACGCCGGAGTTTCGCTGTGAAGTTGATATTATAGAATATGACACGTTTTAAATTACGACACACGTATCGCATATTCCATTCTAATTTATTAAAAAATTCAATTTTGTTTTTGAACACACTACTATGAAATTATTGTATTACTTACTTATTCGCACATCAATAAATTAGCATAATATCCGATTATTAATTCTTCTTTTGGTTTCATTTTAATTTAACAGTAATTAAATAAATTTCAAGGTTGTTTTTATTACCTTGCGGTCGGATTTGAATCGAAAAAAATATGGTCTTTGAATAAGATTATCCCTTAAAAATAAGACCACGTGTGTGGTGTTACATACAATAAAATACACGTTAATTGTACTCGCATTTGTTACAACGGACGTGTTCACTACCCTCCCCGGCAGCTGAGAGAATTCCAGCGGGAGACGTACCTACTGCCCACTGGCGAGGGACCCGTGCGCCGCGCGGGCACGGCTCGGCCCGTCGCAACTCACGCCTCGGCGAGCGCTGCGTCTGCGGTGCCATGCGTGCGACATCAGCAAAACAATCCGATTGTAAAGAAGCGTGCACACTCGCATAGCGCACACAAGCGCTACTCGTCCGTCAATGTGTTAGACCAAGCTAAAGCAGCCGTGTTACCGTGATTACATCATGCGGCCACACGTGTCACGGTGCGGGTGAGGAGCACCGAGGGATATCTGCACGATGACTGCACGAGACTGGATGTGCAATACATCGAAGCTAATTTCTTATTTGTAATAGGGCAGAAAAAAGCATACGAGACATCGTGGATTGTGTCATCTTTAGAATACATAGCGCTGAATTACTGTATGATTAGCTCGTAATTGCAAGCGCGAGTACCGACCGAGAGGTCTCGGGTTCAAACCTCGAGTTAGATTCCATTGAATTTTTCCAACTTTGACTTTCTGGTAGATATTGTTGGTAGTGTCAGGATATGTGCCCGATGCATGGCAATAGGCTCACCACCTGTTCCATAGTGGGACGTAAATGTGACTATTGAAACATTGAAGTATACTCTTCTGCCGACCTCTTCTTGGCATTGCAGGTGTGATGTTACGTTTACGTATTACGGTATTTATGCACACAACACTAAATTGTCGTCATACTAACTATTCATTCACCGTTCGCATCAAAATCATCATGCTCGTATCGCAGGCCCATCGATTCCGTCGCAAAGCAGGAACAGCCTTGCGGAACAACGCGATCTGATACCGAAGTCTCGTCTGAGAAATAATAAAACTACCGGAGTCATTTTATCTGATAACAGGAAAAATCTAGACGCGCCACTCTTTATTACCACCGTCAAATCCTTTTCATAAAACATATTTTTCCTCATCACGCCGGTAATTGGATGCTAATAATCTTGTTTCGTGCCTTTTGTTTCCGCTCAGCTGATCACTGCGCCGTCAGCGGACATTTCATGACCGCTCAACATATGTACGTCAATCGAATGAAAAGAACAAGTGTCCCTTGTGGACGGCGGGCACGGCGAGGGTTTGTAGGCTAGGGTCGTTTGCTTATCATCTCACTCGATCGTAATAATCGAATCTATAAATCGATCCAGTGCCAATAATAATCGATGGTTATAATCGCTCGTGCCCAACGTGTAGCACGCATGCTTACGAAGTGCCCGTTCATTCTCGTCTTGAACATTTCTCCGCAGTCGCACATGCTACTGAGGTTTAAACAGCTTTTAGCATCCACTCGCAATGAAGAGTTTGTGACTTAACCGAATTACAGAACAATGAATAAAACATCATAACCGAACAAGTTGTTCAGACGCGAGCCAACTCCTAAGCAGCTGCTTAACAGAACGCACGTACCCGCGTATTTTTGTTTAATGAATGCATACCGCACCTCACAATCACGGAAAATTATTCTTTGAACTTAAATTGTGCCTTCCTCCGCGCGCGTTAGGCGTCGTTCACATCAATCTTGTTTTATGCTCGTTAATGAAATATACGTATTGTAGAATCACTGCAACTTGCTTTTTATTCATATTAGTATTGAATAATATACAATTATTCACAATTTGCATAATATTCAAAACTTATTATAATATCTTATTTTCTAGTAGTGGTTCGGAGTCTGGATATGTGCCCGATGCATGACAATTGATTCACCACTAATTCCATAGTGGAACGTAAATGTAGCTGGTGAAACTTGGGAATGTTCTGCATTCCTCTGTCTACATTTTCAGCATTACAGGTGTGAAGTTGCTTTTTTTATTTTAACAATTGAAACTACATTAGCACAAAAAGACCAAGTCATACGATCGAGTATGAATGAGGCTCACTATGTCTATTTTTTAGCCAAGCATATTTCTTCCGAAAAGCAACAGAAGCGCTAATGAGATTTTTTATAAACATTTAATTATCCTTGAGCCAACCGTCCTGGTATAGCGCAACCTTTAACACTGTATGCCGCGCGCCCGCGCCCGCGCCTCGCTTGTGTGTTATGTTTTTGTGATAGATGTTATCTCTTTCATTGCTTCCTCGCTTTTGTGTGTTATAAAACCATAGATATTTTAATTGTCATTCTCATACGAACCAAAATGTGTCTCAATCTCTAATGAAAATTGGGACACAAACGTACCTTGTGACATCTGAGACTGTACTACACTTCTTTGTCGACCTTTTCGAAGATTACAGGCGTGATTCTAAATTTTTGGTACCCGTCTTTTTGCTTGTAAAGTCAAAACCAAAGTGTGCTATTAGTATTTACTTATATTCGTAAATTTTTAATAAAATCGCAACATTTGAAATCATCGTGAAGCTCATAATCGTTCCGCAGCTGAATACCTGGTTCCCGCTGACGTCACTTAGCGTGTGTTGCCTACCGAAGGACTTGCGGTGATTGATCTTCATTTAAGTTGTCTGTTGATACAGCTGCCTGTCCACGTGCAGACGCAGCACACGCTAGACACGGCACAAGTGTCCCCGCAGCCTCACAACACACGCACATTACAACGACGCTCGTGGACACGGGCCCTAAGGTACCAGAGACGTGACGAGGCGGTTCAGCTAATGCTTGCGTCATGGATCGCACTCTGCACCGCGGCGCAGTGACGAAAGCGCAACTCAAACACTTTGTTGGTTTGTATTGTGAGCGCAAATAATTTAATGCTTACATTGGTGAATTACTAGAACGCCCAGAACGTTGTCCAGTTGACACGACGACGTATGCACATGGCTGGTACTGGTCGGCGGCGAACAGCTGAGGGTCGAACTCAGTGAGAGATATTAGAATTATACATGACATATAATGGAATTATGTCATGTATAATTATACATGGAATTATCCATGGCGTACAATAAAACATGCGATGAGTTATTACACATATCGTTTTCGAGGTAATTGTATTGCTTCCGTCCTTTACATGTTTTCACTCACACTATTTATTCACATCTCTACCATAATTTAAATTAATAGTATATCTTGTAACAGTGAAGACGATAATAAAAAAGAAAGTTTGTTAAATAAAAAAATACATAGAGTTCATTCCAAATTACGAAATAGTCATAAATACAATGAAGAACGTAGGATATGCCAGTAAGCAGCTTTTGGTGCTCTGTGCCTAGCCAGTATGGAAGAGCGTGCATAACAATGTATGTCTATAATCCTGCTGGACATAATGCCACGGGTTGTTTTGGGATCAAATATTTGTAACTTGTACTAATATATAATTATTATTGTTTTATATTGTCCAATTGAAATCGGCGCTTGGCCTCGGCGCAGCAGACGAGGCGTGATGTTTATATGTTAGTCAAACAAAGCGTTATTAAATTACGCTTCATACATAAGTAAATAATGTAATAAGCGTGAATCAACCGGTCAAAACTGTTTGTTTGTACTTGGATTATATGCCAGAATACCATTTAATTTTGTAAGCCATGATCAATAAGTATAAAGTTCATCTGAGTGGCTGAAGTTAAATGACTGCTCATCGGTATCTACAGACGCCTGCAGCCGATCAGAGGAAGAGAGTGGTAATGGTGGTGTAAAGTTTTTAGTGTACGAATTTCACATTACAGTGTACAAGAAACATGAAAACAAACATTCCAGTTTCTTAAATAGCTCGTATAGAAGTAATATAACACATACAATGTTTGCAAGTGGGTAATCGATATAACTGCAATATATTGAAGCGGTATTTTGTATAGAATCGTGCCTAAGTTACGTCACAATTCACTAAATCACTTTATTGAAATACGTGAGAAAATTTATTTGAAATGGCAGACGGAACAAATACAATGAAAGAGTCATGAAAGGAAATTTAGCGCTTCCTTCTGTATTGTCTCAATGAGTACATTTGAGAAGAATCCCACACGATTATTCGTTTCAGTGTCATTAGATTTTTTGTAGCCGGAGTGTGTGTGCAGGAATTCATTGTTGAAGTGACACGGGCGGATAAAATTATTAAACTATTTGCTGAAAATCGTAAGCTCAATATTTGAATTTGTCTATTTCTTATATCACGCATATTTTTCTCTTAAAATGTCAATGTCCAAAGATATTTGGCACTCGGTGCTCTCTGCTCACCCTGTAATGGACGTGGCGTGGCTATGTATGTATGTATGCCAAAATTTCAAAATCACAGCCACCTTCAGATGAAAGGAAACGGACGGTTTCCCAAATTCTATGTGTCAATTTTTTATAAATCGACGAATAATATATAAATTATATATATTATTCGTCGGAACATCACGGGAGTTGCCCAATAGGCTTAAACCCAAATAATTAACGTGTTCAGTGGTAAAAAATATTAATTCATTCGACTCTATTCCGTACAATAAATATTTTTTACAAAAAATGTAAATGGCGGGAACATAATTTTTCTTGTTAAGGTTAAAAAAAAAACAAAAGTTAAATCTTTTAATTACATATCTAATATGAATAAATTTTCATATCTGTAATCTTCATAATAATAATCTCCTCAAATTCGATCCAAAAAAAAACCATTCTACATAATTATAACTGTCATATATGAAAAGAGTATATATGTCATATATGTCATGTATGAAAAGAGTTATGAATGTGGAGGAGGCGCGGCAGGTCTGTAAGGATAGAGATATTTGGCACTCCGTGCTCTCCGCCTACCCCGTAAGGTACTCGGCGTGAAGATATGTATGTATGTATGTAACAGTTGCGAAATCAAACAATGTAACATATTTCTAAACAAGTTTTAATAATCTTAAACATCTCTAGCATAATTAAACAAAAAGATTCCCATACTCACTACTTCACAAGTAATGATACGAACATAAAACTTACACAACTGTATTCTAACGCATGAAGGTCATAATCTCTTTGTCCAATCCATTACCAAGCTTATTGTTATCCTAAATAAACCAAATTTATTCAGACAGATGAATACGAATACTATCACAAAATATTAAATATTTGTCTAATAATGCGACCTCGGTAGGACACGACCTAGGACTGGGCTTGAATTTTTATGTAGCCGAATTTAAAATTATTTACAAAATAATAAAAAGAAAAAAGATAAACGTAGCATCACGCGTGCAATCCTCAAAGTGGTAGGATGTATTACGGTCCCACTTTTCACCAATTACGTTTTAGTCTCACTATTGAATAGGTGATGAGCCTATTGCCATACACCGGGCACATCTCAGACTCTGAGCCACAACTAAAAAATCAAAAACAGAAAATCCAGTAATGCCCAACCAGGGAACTTAATCCAGAACCTCCCGACCAACAGTCGAGCTTACAACCAACGAGGCAGTTGTGGCAAAAAGATATTTTAAAAATGTTGGATTTTCGGATAACGCAATTTGCCCTATTATTCTTATCGGAGTGCTCTATATAGCTACACAAGGTATCCTACGTCATTGTAACTAACAATAGAAGCCTCTATTCAATTAAAGGCATAATAAACAATTTGTCGTAATATTAATGATATTTAAAATAATTGAACAAAGCCAAAAGATAAATTATGAAAAGTTCCTGTAAAAACTCATATTGTTAAATATATAAGGAACAGATTTTATGCAATATGTAAAATTCTCAACAAATTTGTTAGCATACTCGTAAGAGGAATATTCAAAGAACCAATATATAAAGAGATTCTTGTAATCCTGTTTCACAAACCAGCTCAATTTTTGCAAGTCTTCAATTAAACTTTTAACTCTTCCTTTGAATCCCATTACCCATTTGGTCAGTTCGGTTTGTTAAAAAATATCCTATATAATAATATAGACACGAAAATATAACAACTCCGGAATCTAAAATAACAAACAATACAAAAATGTATATAACACAATTTACAACATTTAAACAATACATTTAAATTACCCAACAAGAGTTTCATAAAACAAACATCATGTTTAAAAGTGACCATGTCCTTAAACATGTTTTTAATTTCCAGTTAGTTTGATATATTTTCTATTGTTCAGGTGCAATAAATTACAATATTTCTGTACTTGAGCCCCTGGCAGCGAAACTACGATTCAATCTCAATGTGTCATATTGTGCCAGAGATAAAAGATATTGAATTGAACGATATAGAAAAAGTATATATATATAAGCATTTTAAAAAACCAGGGCCTCCATTAACTTTATTAGAAGCAACATTTGGGGAGAACAGTAGTACAGTAAAAGATAAACGTAACTTCACGCCTGTAATCCCCGAAGGGGTAGGCAGAGGAATGCAGAACATTCCCACGATTCACCAGTTACG